>SEYY01010522.1:0-2500 GCA_009176605.1 Armadillidium nasatum
AAAAAAACACATGTCGTTTTTTCTCTTATAAAAAAGTTTTTAAAATGCTTTTAACATTTTAAATATTTAATATTTAACTGTAAAATATTTTGAGTACGTGAATGTTTTTTTATTCTTTTAATTTTTGTTTTTATTCTAATTTCGTTTTTATTTTTATTTTATTTGGTCTTCTTTGTTTTTTTCTTTTGGATTTCGTTTTTTATATCTTTTCTTTTTATTTATTTTTTCTTTTTTTTATACTTATTTCCTTTTGTTTTCAATTTAATGTAAATATATTTCTTATTACTAAATTATATATTATGTAATTTTTTTATATATTTTTAAATTCTTTTGTTTTCAATTTTAATTTCTCATTTATTTTTTAAAATATTTTTATGATATTTATTTTTAAACGTTTTTAATTAAGCATTAAATTTATTTTTCTTCTGTATTTTAATAAAATAAATTTTTTTACTTTTATTATTGTTTTTAGATTTTTTTTCATTAAGTTTCTTCTTGTTATTTCTCTTGTTCTTGTTTCTTGTCTTCTTTTCTTGTTACTATTCTTCTCTTTTCTTGTTTGTCATCTTGTTCTTGTTCTTTTTTCCTTGGTGTTTTCTTTTCTTGCTGTTGTTCTTCTTTTCTCGTTGTTGTCGTTATCCTTTTCGTGCTATTGTTGTTCTTATTTTCTCGTTTGTCTTCTTCTTTTCTTGTTCTTGTTCTTCTTTATCTTCTTTTGTTGTTGTTGTTGTTGTTGTTTTTTTTTTTTTTCTTCTTCTTCTTCTTCTTCTTCTTCTTCTTCTTCTTCTTCTTCTTCTTCTTCTTCTTCCTCATCTTGTTTATCTTGTTCATCATCATCATCATCATCTTCTTCTTTTTCTTCTCCTTCTTCTTCATTATCTTCTTCTTTTCCATTATTATCACCTTTGTTTTTTCTCTTGATTTATCTCTTGATTTAATTTATATCACCACCTGCCGTGTTCTCATTTGAAAACAAATTTCTATGAATTTCCCTTTTCAGCGCGAATGTAATTTCTATATTATTATTCGTGAAATCATTTTAAAATAAATTTACTTTGATATAATTACAAACGTGCATGTGTGTACCATTGAGTACATAAATGCATGAACTTATACACACACATTGCATGCTAAATATTGTATTTTATATAATTTGATACCTTAATAGGCTCGAATTAGTATGGTGTTAAGGCAAATATTTGTTAATTTTAAATAACCTTATAAGGTTAATTTTATTTTAAGAGCGTTTGGAAATGTTTCGTAGTGTAATGAAAGAAGTATTAGGTAATGCAATAATAACTGTACCAGTTGTGGTACTACTACTACTACTAATAATAATGATAATAATAATAATAAAAATAAGAAATAAACATAAATTATAATAATTTTTTAAAAAAATAATAAAAAAAAAAAAAAGTCGAAAATTACACAAGACTAATAAAAATAATAAATAAATAATAATAATAATAATATAATAATAATAATAATAATAATGATAATAATATTTTTCGTAACAACATAGAAGAAACTAATATTCTTTAAAAAATACTTAACTTCAATATTGCAACCATATTATATAACCATTATAATAACTAGTATCTGCTTAATATTAGCAATTAACCCAAACTAGACACGAGAATAATATTTCGAAATATATTATCTAGCTGATAAATCTTACCATAAATTTATTAGCTCAGTTCATTGAAAAAAGAATTCTTATCTTAATACCTTTCTTAAATTTGTTAACAACTCCCTTCATTTTTTATCATATGTTGAATCTTTAAACTGAGGATCTCTGTCTCTCTCACCTTTATATATATATATATATATATATATATATATATATATTATATATATTATATATTATATATATATATATATATATATATATTATATATATATATATATATATATATATATATATAAATATCGAAAGAAAAAAATGATTTTTTTTGTTTAATTAAGTTAGTTTTACAACTACTAACTACTACTACTACTATAGCTACTACTATTAAATTAATAATAATAACTAATAATAATAATAATGATAATAATAACAACAATTAATAAATAATAATAATAATAATGAAAATAATAATAAATAATAATAAAAAAATAGTAATAATAATAATAAAATAATATTTGAACTTTTCAATGATTAACAAATTAGCTGAAGTGAGAAAGTGGAAGAGAGTGAAACTTTGAAAAAAATGAATAAAAATGAAAAAAAGAAAAATGAAAAAAAAAGAAGTTGAAAAGTCCAAATATTCAGTGAGTCTACTTTTATTTTGAAGCACTAAACGGTACACCATAATAGAAAAGCTTTATATCCCACACGACAGAAGCAACAAAAACTGTGACTCATATCAAGCATACATGAGGAACATTATTTGTTTGTTTCTGTGTATAACATATAAGATATCTACCTTATAACCTGCAATTATCCTATTAATCTCTATATAATATAAAACCTTCTCATTTCTTCCATTCTTTTTCAATA
>SEYY01010523.1:5000-10942 GCA_009176605.1 Armadillidium nasatum
CCAGAGGTTTAGTTATAGAGATAAGCAAAGTAGATTGAGCAGACGCAGTGACTGGCTCATTAGAAAGGTAAGGTTCGTGGTTACAATGGATAGGAGTAGGGTTATTGTGATCTAGATATGAATTATTTGTATACAAAAACAATTCACAAGAAGGTGAAGAAAAAGAATTTATAGATTGAAGCATAGGACATACGGTTAAGTTATGTACATGCAAACAATAAGAAAATTGTATGGTAGAAAGATATGTATACTTCATAAGTGCTTTACTAACAAAGAATACATTATGTGTAGGACGTAAGATAATACGAGAAGATAAAGAAACGGTAGAATTTAAAGTAGAAGGAGTAGGAAAAGGAATAAGATGATATACATTAAAGACATCATTTCTCATGAAAGGAATGATAGTTATGATGTGATACGAAGAAGAATCTGGAATAGTCCAGGAAGCAGAAAGAAAATTGTAGAAATTTTCAATTGAAAACGGAAGAATTGGAGATAATTTAGTAACTTTTATATTTTCAGAAATATAAGGTAATAACGAATCAAAAGTATAAAGGTTATAGGAAGTTGTTTTCCTATGAGATAGTTGATAAGCATCTAAAAGTATAGATTTTATATTGTTTATATTAACAACATAATTGTTAACAGAAACAAAGTATGAATTTAATAAAGTTATACAATTTAGAAAAGAAAAAGCTAATTGTAAATGTTGAGTAGAATTTTGTAATTCAGAAACAGATCTAGAAAGTTTGTTTAAGGAATCGGTGTTATCCTTTAATTGGTTTCGAAAAGTTATGAAAAGAGAATCAACATTATTAGAATGTTCAGATAAAACTTCAACTTGATGTTGTAAAGTTTTGACGTCACTGTCTATGGCAGTTCCGAATAAAACTTTAAGAAACTGTCCACCAACATCAATGAGACCTCTGCGGGATTTGGAATGATGTGCAGATTTAATCCAAGGATCATTCATAAGATCTCGCAAAGTATTTGAAAGATGAGTAAATTGTTGTTCTAAAATATCTATATGATATACATAGAAATTACTATTGTAAGTCCAGTGATCATCACCAGATATTTTATTTTCAACAGCAGAAGAGTGAAATAGTGAAGAATGATATAAAGGAGTAATATAAGAAGGATTTAAGATAGGCAAATTTTTCGAAGAAAAGGAGTTTGTAGGGGAAGATTCAAATGAATGAAGTTTCATTCTTACAAAAGGAATGAAAGAAGATTTAATTGAATTTACATCAGCATAAGAATGAGAGATTTTATCAAAAATATCCTTAGTGCAACGTAAATCAACACGCAGGTCTAAATAACCAGAAATGAAATAGGCAGTATGAGCATAGTTCATTACTAAGCCAGGAGAAATGATAATAGAGGATGAAGAATTTGAAAAAGAAGACATTGAGTGGCAGGTTATTAGAAACGAAAGCGAAAGAAACAAAAACATGCAAAGCATTTTATAGTAACAGAAAAACATTTTTATCTGTAAGGAAAATAAAATAATATAAAATTAAAATTTAAAACATTTAAAGCAAGATTATATTTATTGCATAACATTTAGTTATTGCATGCAAAAAAAAATATTTTATTTTTTTTTTTTTTTTTTTTTTTTTCAAAATTTTTCTATTTTTATTGTATTTTATTTTAAAAGTATTATCTTATATTTTTAACAAAATATAAGAAAATTAAATAAGAAAATATCAATTATCTGCTTAGATATAAATAACAAAGTTAATTATACAAACAAACAATTGATAATGTTTTGTTTTATAAAACTCTAAAATATCTAATCTAATGACTATACACAAGGTAGGAATATGTACAAAAATTTTTATATCACTATTTATTTTTTTCGAAATTTGGGAATGGCACCAGTTTTCTCGTCTGGTATAATATTATCACGAGAAGATATTGGTGTAGAAGTTTGAATATTATTTCTATTTTGTTTAGGAGGTAATTCAGGTATTGAGGTATATGAATCGTTATCTTTATATAATTCATATGAAAAAGTTGGAATATTTTTATTTATTTTTCGTTTAGGAGGTAAATTTGGTGGATTATTAATATTTTGTTTTGGAGGTAAGTTAGGATAATTTAAAATTTGAGATGGGGTAATACTATCTCTTAATTTTGGTGGTAATTGAGGAGAAGGTAGAAAAGATATAGTAGAAGGATCTACGGTATAAGATTTTGGAATATCAGGGTTTTGTTTTAATAATGCCTGATTTTGTTGTCTGGTTCTACTACGAGTTTGCATAGGGGTATTGTCACGAGGACCTTTATAAAATTGATAAGGTTTATATGATGGATCTATATTTCGATCATCTCGTAATGGTGGTTCTGGTTCTAATTGAGAATTGGAAGAGTCTGATAGAGATTTATCAGTTTGTTCAAAAGGTAAAGGTGGAGTAAATGATTTATCAGATAAAGGTGGTGAATTCAATATACTTTGAGGAGTAGTATGTTGAGATGAATAATAAGGTGAATAAGGTGAGTATGATGAAGGTGTGGAAATATCTGAAATATTTCGCCTAGGTAACGGTTTTGGAGTTTGAGGTTTCGGAGTTGATTGATAAGATATATTAGGTGAAGACATACTAGGTGATTGATAAGATATACTAGGTGAAGTATATGTAGGAATAACATTTTCTATTTCTACTTGTTCTGTAGAAAGTGGAGTAGAAGGTAAACTTTTGGAAGAATAAGTTTTTGACGAAACAGGAATTGGAGATGAATGTTGGCTTGAGGTGAGTTTTGCAGCGCTAATTGGTGTCGAAATTGGAGTCGAAAATTGCTGTTGCGTACGATCCCCCTCCGAAGTTTGGAAATCACTACTAGGAGTAGAAAATGATACTGGAACAGAAGAGGATATGGACGGAAATGGTAAATCCAAAGGATGTGAATACAGGTAGGAATCACTAGGATTGGTGCTATCAGATTTAAAACTGACTCCTTTTTTGGAAGAACTGGGAATTGCTGAAGATTTAATACAAGACTTCAGGGAATTTTCAGGTACGGTGAGTTTTGGATAAGATACAATTTTAAAGTTGTCAATGTGACAAATAAATTGTTTACCAGTTTCTAGACACTGGAGGATATATTTACCAAATTTGAGGATATTGGTAACAAGATAAGGACCTTGCCAACGTCTCGTTAGCTTAGGAGATTGATTGGCCGGTTTAATAGCTAAAATATAGACACGATCACCTATATTGGCGTGTCTAATTGGTGCTTTTTGGTGTTGCCTTTGGGCGATTTTGGCGGTTTCCGCTTTAAGTTTGTCGCGGCTAAGTTCACGGATAGCAGAAGATCGTTCAAACATCTCAGCTGTATAATCATGAACAAAATCTTTACCTTGGGTAGAAGATTTATTATGTACAAAAGGAGATACATAATCAGGAATAGAATAAGGCAAACGTTTCACATAGTTGTGAAGAAGGAAATGAGGGGTATTACCTATGGAAGTATTATAGGATGAATTTAAGGCAATTTGGCAAAAAGGTAGGTATTTATCCCAGTCGGTATGATTAGAATTTACATAATTACGCAAATAATTTTCGATATTTCGGTTTTCACGCTCAACCAAACTATTGGAACTAGGGTGATAAATAGCTATATTGGCTTTTTGGATACGCCATAATTTACACAATTCAAGGAAAAATTGACAGCTGCTGAATCGGTAATTAATATAGACGGAGTTGAATGATTAGTTATAATTCTCTCTAAAAGAGCCTTTGCAACATGTTTCGCTTCACGAGAAGGAACAGGGCAAAGTTCGGTATATCTAGTTAAAGAGTCTTTAAAAACTAATATATAACGGTTATTGGTATTTTTACATCTAGGTAAAGGACCGATAGTATCTAAGTGAAGACGTGAAAAAGGTTGGAAAGGTAGAGGATAAGTACTTATACTTATAGGATGAGGTTTATTTCCTTTAATTTCTAAGCAAGAAGAACAATCTTTGCAAAACTGTTTGCAAAGTTTAGATAGGTTAGGAAAGGTGTATAACTCTCGAACACGTTTTTCGGTACGAAGATGGCCTGGATGGCCACTGCCAAGAGCATGGTGACTTAGATATAAAACAGTATAAATAAGAGAATCAGGAATTTGGAGAAGATACTTTTGTCAGCAGTGACATAATAAAGTAATCCTTTGATAATTACATGAGGTGCTCCCAATCTCTCATTTGGTAATTCCTCGCACCATTTGATCAATGGAGACAAACGAGGACATTTACGCTGTTCAGCAAAGATAATTTGCTCGGTAAGGTTTTGTAGCTTAGTGTTTAGAGAGGAAATATTAAGAACTGAATGAATATTAGAAACATTTGGTGCTGGATTACGAGAAAGATAGTCTGGAACTATGTTTAACTTTCCCTTTTTATAAATAAACTCAGGATTGAAAGATTGGATACGGAGATTCCATCTTTCGAGACGACCAGTTAACTGGCGATGACGAAACAGATGCACGAGTGCGCTATGATCGGTAAAAATTTTAAGTCTATATCCGAGGATAATGGTTCTAAATTTAGACAAAGCATGGATTACAGCAAGTGCTTCACGTTCGGTAGTACTGTAATTCCTTTCAGCTTTATTTAAAAGTCTGGAGGTAAAAGCTATAGGTTTTTCTAAACCATCTTCATTGAGTTGGGCAAGGACACCCCCGACACCATAATTTGAAGCATCGACACTCAAAATGAAGGGCTTAGTATAATCAGGAAAAGACAAAGAAGGATCTAGAAGGAGTAGCTTCTTTAATTTGTCATATGCAGATTGTTGTTCAATATTCCAAGAAAAAGGAACATTTTTCTTTAACAGTTGAGTTAAAGGATGAGCAACATGACTATAATTTGGAATAAGGTGACGAAAATAGTTAAAGAAACCGAGAAGAGAACGAGTTTCTGAAACATTAGTAGGTATTCTAAAGCCTTTTAATGCTTGTAATTTCACGGGATCAGGACTAAGTCCTTTTTCACTTATTTTAAAACCTAAATAAGTGACACTATTTTTGAAGAACTCGCATTTTTCTAATTTAATGCGAAGATTAGCCTTTTGTAAGGCATGGAATACTTTGGTAAGACTTTCATAGTGATCATCCATATTTTTACTGAATATGAGACAGTCATCTATGAAAAGAAGACAATGGAGACCTAGTAAGCCTGATAATGCCATCTCCATTGCTCTGCTAAAAACAGAAGGACTATTGGTGGTACCTTGAGGCATTCTAATTGGTTCGAAATGACCTCTGGCGGTAGAAAATGCTAGGTATTTTCTAGAATCTTTCTCAACCATGATGTGAGTGAATCCAGAAAGAAGGTCAATAGGTACTAAAGACTTTAGAGTTTCCTATAAGAGATAAACTTTCCTGTATATTTGGAAGAGGAAAGCGGTCAGGAACGGTATGAGCATTAAGCTTGCGATAATCAAGGACGATACGCAATTTGGTGGTGTTTTTCTTCGGAATAACCAGTAAAGGTGAAGAAAAAGGTGAAGAACTAGGTTCTATGTAACCTTTCTGTAAATTATCTTCAACCCATTCGTCTATAGCTTGAAGATATTTATGAGGATGACGGTAAGGTGGTGTATAAATGTAATTAGGACTATCATCTTTCAGCTTAACGGTGAATTGAACTAAAGAACATAACCCAACGGGGTCGTTTTCTAGAGAAATAATATTCCTATGTTTAACCAGGAAATCCAACATGTCATCAAGTTGTTGGGGTTTTTGAAGAACATAGGTATCGGTAGATTTTGCAGAACGTGAAAGAAGAATGTCTTTATACACATTTCGTATTTCAGAATCGGTAAGGTTTTTAGAAGAGGTTACAGAATTAATAGAAGAAGATTTAGTAGTGGTAGAGGAAGAATTAGGTTCAGTAATTAGAATAGGAGAAGCGGTAGTTAAATAAGTATGAGGATCTAATTGGATCTCAT
>SEYY01010524.1:0-37500 GCA_009176605.1 Armadillidium nasatum
AAATGGATCAAAATAAGAAGGAGAAGGATCCATGATGATGTTCAAGTCATTTTCAGGAACCTTCTTAATAGACTTATGAAGAGAATGAGGCAACTTTAGTTGTCATGAGGTCTGAAGACCCTCCTCCTGATCAGGAATAGAGTTGGTTTTAAAAATAGTCTCAATTTGAGAAGGAGTTAAAAAACTCTTAACGGGTCCAAGGAATAAAGCCATGACACGATTCAATGGCACTTTCCTTTTAAACAGTTGACTATTTTAAAGTGCTTCATCATATACAGAACATCTATACCCAGTAGAGAATCCACATTACTGACGCTGTCACCATGTCGGCCTTGATAGAAAAAGCGATCAGCTATATGAAACCCATTATGTCGAATATTATATTCGGCCCCCATCAGCCCTTTAACCTCAAATCCAATATCAATGTCAGGATCTATAAGGACAGGTATTTTGACAAAGGAGTCACAGCAGATGTTCAATTCTAGGTCGATAGAATACAAGGTCTTGAACTGCTCTCCCAGAAAGGTTTTGATGTTACAAGGTACGACGAGGAAGAGACATTAAATCTACTCCTAACCTCTCCAGGAGCCTACTATGAAAGTAACTCCTCTGGGAACCGAAATCTAGGAGTGAACGTACCACCACAATTTTATTCCCTCTTCGAACTTTAAGAGAAATAGTTGGCAAAATGTTACCAGATGGAGAGGAACCTGTATTTATACAAAGATGATTTTGGAAAATATTTTCCTCTGAAGGTGTAGCATCATTTTCCTCTGTAGGTGTAGCAGAAGACGACGACGAAGTAGAAGGATCATCTTTAACTTGAGGTCTTTTCTTTATTTTGGACTTCGCACCTGAAGAGCAAAGAGCAGTGATATGAGTTTTGCTGTGACATAAGACACAAGGATGACTGAGTCCATATCTCTTTGCGGGACATGCACTAGTTGAATGTTTTGTGCTGCTACAGCATGAGCAAAGTCCGATTTCATTACAGCGCTCTCTCCTTGCAGACTGAGTAGTATAAACCGTGCAAGATGACATAAAGTGAGAAATGAGAATAACGTTATCACAATGACCAACGAAAAAAATAACGTTATCACAATGTTATGTTTTCGATACAAAGACAAACGACAAAAAAAAGTGTCATGTTTTGATACAATGACAAACGACAATAGAGTTTTTTTAAGACTTAGCAACCTTCGAATTCGACTCAGTGCTGATTAAAATGACACATACTGTTACAAATTTTTATAATATATATATATATATATATATATATATATATATTATATATATATATATATATATATATATATATATATAATATATATATATATATATATATATATTATATATATATATATATATATATATATATTGCGCTTGTGTTCGTACAATGAATTGCTTCTCGAAATATTACATTTTGAAAGGTTTCTCCTGCTATAAGAAGAATCCAAGTTGGACCGAACAATTATTCAACGGAAGGAATAATAATGGATATTTTTAGAATGTTTGCTTCGCATTATAATGTTTGGTAAGTTATTTTATAATAATAATAATAATAATAATAATAATAATAATAATAATAATAATAATTTTTTTTTTTTTTTTAATTATAATTAAATAATAATAATAAAATAATAATAATAATAATAATAATGCTAATAATAATATAAGAGGAATATAATATATATTATATAATATATATATATATATATATATATATATATATATATATATATATATATATATATATATATATATATATATATATATATATTATATAATATACATTACAGCTATTCGCTAACTTTCCATGATAACGACGACGCTCCAAGTTTTGGGTATTTTGATCCAGTTAATAAAACCTATGTTGGTTCACTTGGACATGTTTATAGAAATGTAAGCCTTTATGTCTTTCAAAGTCTTGGGATTTATTACAATTTTTAGACAATCTAGTTCTCCACTATATATTAAGTTTCTGTAAAGAATGTAAATTTTGTGCTGAAACAGGTGGAGATATTTACCGAAATTATGCTTGAACTGATAAATTTAATTCTGAATTAATTTAATTTTATTCACCATCTATGGAAATAGTTGAAATTACAATCGGACTTTATGTGAATGTAAATATAACCTTGAGAAGGAATAAATGTGTGTAATGTACATGTAGGTTGCTCTGTCGTTTGTGATAGTTGTGATTTTCTGTTTTGTGAGTGGTTCATTAACTTGCTTTAAACATTTACGAATAATTTCAGAGTCAGATTTCTTTAGATTTTTTTCCTTAATTCTTTGAATTTAGTTCAGTTTCTTGTAGAAAGCTAGAAGAGAAGCTAGTAATGGCAAAAATTTATTCTTAATAATTGTTTTACATTAACGTAATAATAAAATTTTTCTGCATATTCTCCTGCTCATCTTCGATCGCCGTTCTTTTGGTTTTGTAGTGATGCAGGGAGCCCTCTTTCTTCAGTTCTTTTCTTAGTTACTCAATGGTCCACTTCAGGACTGCATGCTGACCATTGCACGAGGTGATGACGTACTGACCTAAATTACACTGTCAAACCACAACACGTTGGCTAAGCTCAGTGTAAAGAAGAGCAACAACTTGAGCGGCCAAAGTGAGCTTGAAGTACATGAGAAATCAGATGGAAGAAGTTTTCAAGGAAAGAAGAAAACAATTAACAAGAACATATTTTACTTCATTTTCAACTTCGTTTTGATGAAATCAAAATTTCCTTAGTTCACTTTTCTACTTTCTACATTCTCATTTTCCATTAATTCCTTAATAGATGGTTGTAAATGTATATAAAACCATTAAAATGGTCTGATTTAACGACAATGAAGTGACCTTTATTTATTTTTTTAAAAATTGAATACTGTTTTCTTTACCATAAAATAGTTAAATGTTAATCATCACGAAAAGTGCAGAATGAGTCAGTTGTTTTTGCTAGCCATATATATATATATATATATATATATATATATATATATATATATATATATATATATATATATATATATATATATATATATATATATATATATATATATATATATATATATATATATATATATATATATATATATATATATATATATATATATATATATATATATATATATATATATATATATATATATATATATATATATATATATATATATATATATATATATATATATTATATATATATATATATATATATATATATATATATATATATATATATATATATATATATACTTATATATAATATATATATATATATATATATATATATATATATATATATATATATATATATATATATATATATATATATATATATATATATATATATATATATATATATATATATATATATATATATATATATATATATATATATATATATATATATATATATATATATATATATATATATATATATATATATATATATATATATATATATATATATATATATATATATATATATATATATATATATATATAATATATATATATATATTATATATCTCCTCTGGTGGGCAAAGGCCAGAGGCCTACCAATGTTCCACCAGAGTTAGGGAGGAAAGTCGGAAACATGGTCAAATTAAAGGCCGACATGACCTGATACACGACGTTTAAAGGTGCCTAAGTCATAGGAAGTTGGGAAAATAGGTGAAGGGAATTGCGTTCCAGACTTTACCAGTAGAGTACATGTAAGACTGAGCATAGCGGTTAAGTCTGGGGTCAGAGAGTTGGATAGAGAAAGGATGAGACTGTATAGAAAGACAAGTCTCACGAACCCTTCTTAATGGAGGAGGTATGCGACGTGAGAGTTCAGAAGAGCAGTGTCCATTGTAATAGCGATAGTATAGAGAGAGTTACGCAACATTTCGACGGGCAGAAAGAGATAGGAGTGAATTAGTGAGAGCAGGAGAATTGATAAGGCGAAAAGCTCTAGACTCCACCTTTTCCAGGAGAGCTGTATGTGTGGAACCACCCCAGATGTGTGACGCATACTCCATACAGGGGCGAACAACACCCTTATACAGTGCAAGCAACTGGGGTGTTGTGAAGAAATATTGAAGGCGCCTCAGAACACCCAACCTCTTAGAAGCTTGTTTAGAAAGAGAGGTAATGTGATCTTTTCAAGAAAGATCACGAGAAAAAGAAACACCGAGAATATTAAGGAAAGACGAAGGTTTGAGTTGCGTGTTTTCGAAGAAGATATCGTAGTTGTGTGGAAGATTGTGTCGAGTAGAGAGATGGAGGAATTGAGTTTTTGAGGCATTGAAAACGACCATGTTTTCTTTGCCCCAATTTGAAATGAGAGATAGATCAGAGGTTAGTTGCTCCAAGGCCACCCTCCTTGCCTCTATTAACTGTTGCTGGGAGGGGTGTCTTTCAAAATGAAAAGAGTAATGAAGGGTGGAGTCATCAGCATAGGAGTGGATAGGAGATGAAGTAATAGAGAGAAGGTCATTGATGAAAAGCAGAAAAAGTGTTGGGGATAGGACAGATACTTGAGGAACACCACTATTAATAGATTTATAGGATGAACTGTGGCCGTCTACAACAGCTGCTATAGAACGACCGGAAAGGAAATCAGAGAGAAAGTCACAGAGAGAAGGTCACAGAGAGAAGGATAGATTCCGAAAGAGGGAAGTTTGGAAATCAAAGCTTTGTGCCAGTCTCTATCGAAAGCTTTCGATATGTCCAGCGCCACAGCAAAAGATTCACCGAAATGCCGAATAGCGGAGGACCAAGAGGCAGAGAGAAGGGAAAGAAGATCACTAGTAGAGCGTTTCTTTCGAAAGCCATACTGGGGATCTGAGAAAAGATTACAAGAATTGAGATGTTTCCAAATCTTCCTGTTAAGGATAGATTCGAAAACTTTAGAAAGAACGGAGGTTAAAGAAATAGGACGATAGTTAGAGGGCTGAGAGGGGTCCCCCTTCTTCGGCACAGGCTGAATGGGCGCACGTTTAAAGCAAGAAGGGAAGGTTGAAGTAGAAAGACATAGACGAAATAGTTTACCAAGGTAGGGTGCAAGCTCGGAAGCACAAGTTTTGAGAACCACAGGAGGAATACCATCAGGAACGTACGCCTTCTTAGTGTTAAGCTCAGAGAGAGCAAAAATAACATCTTTAGAAGAAATTACAATTCTAGGCATAAATGAGTTAGAGGGGGTTGAAGGAGTAGGAACAGCTCCGGAATCGTCTAAGGTTGAATTTAAGGCAAAAGTTTGAGCAAAGAGTTCAGCTTTAGAGGAAGGCAAAACGCAGTTGAACCGTCAGAAGATACTAGAGGAGGGAAAGAGGAAGAAGGAAAGTTAGAGTTGACATTTTCTGCAAAATGCCAGAAAGGGCGAGAGGAAGAGGAACCAGAAAGATTATTACCTTTGCGACGGAAAAAAGAGTTTTTAGTATCTCGAAGAATAGATTTTGCACGATTCCGGGATGAAATATAAGTTGCATAAGATTCTGGAGTTTGAAGACGACGATAGTCCCTGAAGGCAGCATCCCTGCGGCAGATAGCACGAGAACAAGCAGAGTTAAACCAAGGTTTATTAGGTTTAGTGGAAGGGAAAGAATATGGAATGTACGCCTCCATGCCAGAGAGAATCACCTCAGTTATGCTCTCTGCACACTCCGAGGGACCCCTCCCACGGAAACAGTAATCATTCCATGGAAAATCAGAAAAGTACGACCGCAAGTCAGGCCAGTTAGTGGCACCGAAATGCCAGAAACGTCTCCTCGCCGAAGGGCGGGGCCCGTTCTTGCGGAAGACTTGAAGAGACAGGACAAGATACGGAGATAAGAAGATGATCGGATGAACCCAGAAAAAGGTAAAGAGTTTAACAGTATAAGGAGAATGATTAGAAGTTAGAAAAAGGTCTAGAATGTTGGGTTCATCACCAAGACGGTCAGGGATACGGGTAGGGAGTTGCACCAACTGCTCAAGGTTATTCTGGATAGAAAATTGGAAGGCGAGTTCACCAGCTGGATCTTGAGAACTAGATGAAAGCCATTGGCGGTGGAACATTGAAATCATCTAAAATGATGATTTCGGAGAAAGGAGAAGAAGAAAGAATGTTTTCTATTTTGGAGTTAAGATAGTCGAAGAATTTATAGTCTGTAGAGTTAGGAGATAAGTAGACAGAACAAATAAATTTAGTTGTAGAGTTGCAAGAAAGTTTAAGCCATAAAGTAGAGAATTCAGAAGACTCCAAATTAGAGACACGAGAACAAACAACATCGTTGCGCACATATGCGCAACATCCGCCTTTGGCTGAAAATTGAGGATAGAGACAGTAGGAGGAAACAGAGTAGGGTTTGCTGTCAGAGCACTCAGACGCCTGAGTTTCAGTTAAGAACAGGAGATGAGGTCTAGAAGAAGAGAGGTGGTGTTCGAAAAAGTGGAGATTAGAAAAAAGACCGCGAATATTTCAGAAATTAATGAAAACGAAAACCGTGCACCAGGGCAAGCCAGCATAGAGGTCTTGGTGGCGCCAACCCCATCACCGGAGGTCACCAACTCCCAAGTGGTGATGGGGAAGGAGTAGATGAGGGGCTATATTTGGAATCCGCCCCTCTTGGATTCTCCGAGGCAGATTTATGTTTTGCCATTTTTGATTAATTTAATAGGTAATGTAAGTATAAGTGTTTGTAAATATTGTAGGACACATGTGAAGAAGGAGGAAGGTTGGAGCATAGGCACTCCAATATGAGTCAAGGTACACTAGAGACCCTCTGAGAAGATGAAATACGAAAAGGAAGGAACCAAAGGGCAACGGAGTGAAACGGAATGGTCTAGCCTATCCTATCACTCCGTGGTTATGCTCCAATAGGGGGTACTTTGCATCGCTTCGGACGGCGCTACGTCCTCCCCCATATATAATATATATATATATATATATATATATATATATATATATATATATATATATATATATATATATATATATATATATATATATATAATATATTAAGCATCTTGTGAATTTCTCTGATTATAATTACAATATATACAATATTGTAATCTCTTCAGAGGAACTGGTGAGATAGATAGATCACATTCTACACTGTTAAACTCTTCTTTCTAAATCCACTTACCGAACTGTGTAAGGATTTCATTTCCTGTGTATATAGCACTATGAACATGGAAAAAAAGAGCTTTTTTTTTTCACTCTAAGTCTTTCAGAGAGAGGATAAATATAATTTTGCTTCCATTTCCTTCAAGGAGTACTGTATGTTTCTGGAGTACTACGCAATGTTTGAATAACATATCACAAGAAAGTTGCTGCAATGCATATGTATACAGTATTGTATTGTCCTTATATAATCTAATTTATTATTTTAAAAATATTTAGGTTAGCAATGTTTTGACAAAAACCTATTTATGCGCACGTTCGTCTGGTGGGTTTAGGTAAAAAATTTATTACACATTCCCACTGCTGTGCGCGTACTTCATTGTCTTGTTTTAAAACAAGATAATATTTTAAATCTAAAAATTAAATATTTAAATAAACCTTTTTCTTGCAAATTCAATTTCTTAAAACCGTGAAGCTCCCTCTGGCGGAGAACGAGTATACAAAATTAATTTTTCCTCCGACAGTGAATAATAAAACAAGTGGGTTCGAACATTTGTTTTTCATTTTTTTTTTTGTTGATTGCTATATTCTGGAATAAAAATTTTGATATATGAATGAAGTACAAAAAAAAAAAAAAAAAAAAAAAAAAAAAAAGGCATCGTGCCTTCTCTTCATTGGGTGAGATACACAGTTTGGCATTCTAATCCATTTTCTTATAGTGGTTTCGGAGTACAAAACTATAACTTTTTTTTTTTTAAATGTATATTCTATGTACCAAGTACTCAATAGAGTTCTGCCGAATACATTATTTTAATTTTTATTTTCTTATATGAGTTACTTATTATTTTTTTTTTTTAACTAAAGAAACAGGACCTGGTGCTTATGGGCTTATTTGGGACTAACGATCGATACAAGTATTTCGATTTTAGCAGCTATGTTTACATATCGCCAACAGGAGCACTTTTGGGTTACCCGACGGTGAGGCCCAATTACGCAGGATTTTTACAAATATTTGATTACATTGTAAGTATTGTGATTTTTATGTCAAAGTTTTTGAAAGTTTTTACTTCATTATTGTAAAATATCATAATAATAATAATAATAATAATAATAATAATAATAATAATAATAATAATAATAATAATAATAACTATATGAACAATATGAAATAAAATATGTAAAACATAAAAAACCTACCACTTTAATGCAAAGGTGGTAATAGATAAAAAATTTGTACAGCTCAAAACAGCTGATTAAATTTAGAATATAAACGAACGTCAATCCGAAAACAACGGAAAGCATATCAAAAACACAGTCTTGAAATCATTAAAGAGAAATGTTTAGTTTTACAATTAAAGGCAATTACAATTCACTGGGATGCGAAACTCATTGAACATTTATTTATGAAAGCGGGGAGCGTTTAGATATTATAGCCACAGAAAATCGAATAAAAAAACCTAAAGCAGTTCCAAAGTTTTCAGAAGCAACAAGTTTAGAAGTGAGTTTTATCGTGATTGATTCCATTGAAAATGAGATTTACAAGACAAAATGCAAGCATAAGGTTTTGATGCAAAAGTCGCAAATATATGTGAGAATAAATGGACCAGTCGTTCACATAGAATCAAATTTAAAGAGGAACTTATTATTTATGGGTGTGTCAACATCATATTGTGAAAATAACTCTTTCTGCAAAAATGTTTTCTCCTTCAACAGGTCCAGATATTCTATTGTTTTCTTAAATTTTTGAAATTTTTGGCAAAAAATTAAGAATGAAAGTTTCACATATGGACTGCGAGACATAAAATGGTTCTAAATGAAAACTTTTAAAATATAATTGAAAAATTGACAGGGGATGATTACTGAGAATTCCTGAAATTAAATTTTCTATTCTGGGGGAAGAACGTCGCTACTAAAATGATGGAACCTGGATTTTGTTACCAAGCAAGATGGATGACAAAAATAATTTATGTATTAGAGATTCCCATATTTCGTTAACATGACTCAACAGACTCCAATGTAATACTTCAAATAATTGAATTTATAACTAAGTAAAACTATGCGTGAATTTTAATAAATATAGTGTGACATCATACAAACAGGCGAATATTAAGCAATGTTTGAAAAGCATATCACATGAGAATTGTTACAGTTCAGTTGACAAATATTGTCCGGAGCTAATATAATTTTATTTCATTATTAAATAATAATAAAATTTCTTGTAGACCAACAAATTTTGCTAGAAACAGGACTTCGAAAATAATAATCTCGATTCGGCAAAACTGTGCCACCAGTTTTACTGATTGTTGTAAGTAGTATTTAGATGAATCCGCCAAAGTATTATAAAAAGGTAAGTATTCTATTAGGGGCAAGTAGAAAAAAACAAAGGAAATACCCTTCTTTTTATCATTCAATAGCTTTAAAATTTAATAAATTTCACACACACACACACATATATATATATATATATATATATATATATATATATATATATATATATATATATATATATATATATATATATATATATATATATATATATATATATATATATATATATATATATAGAGTTGGATTGCTGTAGGATGTACTTTCTTATTGGGCCTGATCATGACTGTCATCTCTAGAATAATTACAAAGTAAGAAAATTTTATTTCTTCCTAAATATAGTTCGGCAAAGTTATAAAAAAAATTGTAATTTGAGCTTTATATAAAAATGTCTGTGTGAAATTTGTCCTTTAATATATTAATTACATTTAATATAAACAAATGTTTCTTACTTTTTTTATGTATATATTCATGTGATTATTGTTGTGATTTTACTGATTGTTTGAATTTAGCTGACATTGTTTTATTATTGAAGCCTGTCAAAATAGATTACAGTTGTTTAGATTTCTATCCAAATAATTATACAATTCGTATTTTAATAATGCAATGAAGAATAATATCATATTACACACTTTATATAAGTAATTATTGTTAAATATTACTGCGAATGTCAGATTGTTTTACAGGGAATGAGGATTGAGCTTTAGCAGCAAAGTCATAAAAGCAAACAATCAACTTTTGAAGAATAAAAATTATTAGATTTCATTTGCAATTTCCTAAATGTTAGGGTCTAATATAACTGAAATATTTTAAAAAGAAAAACTTTTTAAATTTTACAATTATATAGGTTTTTCCTTCCATAGATTTGTTTTTCTCAAAAAACTAATCTATGGAAGAAAAAATGATATTTTAAGTTATTTATTTAATAACAAACATTATTACTTTTTTGGGTTAAAAACATCTTGTAGATGAACGTCACGTATGCACAAATAAGTTATTAATGACGCTTTGAATGTCTCACTATAATATTTTAGCAGGATTTCCACTTAGATCTTGAATTTAAGTTCCTCAGTAGTTAACTGGTTGATCACGGTACGTCGTACTTTTAATGAAATCTTACAAAAAATATCAGCTTCAGGTAAAGTGATCTTGGAGGTCAAGAAATTTCAATTTTTATCGAAATTGTGAAGCTAGCAAAGCAATGTCAAATTTCTGCTAAATATATTCTTTCTGCTTGTGATATTGAACCGTCTTTTGAAAATAAGTGTTTCTATTCACTTGTAGAATTTCATATTTGTCCGCAATGAAGATTTACAGAATTGCAAGAAAGAGAGTAGACAGACAGCTTTTGCAAGGATATCATACGATGGATAACAAAGCCCTCAAAGCAGTAGCCTTGTTTCTATGAAGAAGACACTCGTGTGGGCAAATACATTCAAACGAAAGAGACTTCATCTAGCTTCCACTGACCCATGATAATTAAACTGCAAAAAATTCGAAGGCATGATGATAACTTTTATTCAAAACCACTAACCACCCATCATTTACAATGCAGTTTTTGAAATTTCTCTGAATCACAATTTACCATCCTGCTAATAGGAGAGCCAAAATATATAAATTTTAATTCAAAGCATTGTGTTCAAAACTAATTTACTTCTCATAATAACTTGTTATATTAGTACCTTAGTAATTCGGTAACATATATATATATATATATGATGGTATACTGGATACTTATATATATATATATATATATATATATATATATATATATATATATATATATATATATATATATATATATATATATATATATATATATATATATATATAGTGTGGTGTGTGTGTGAAAGGTAGTTTCAAAGAATTTTTGTATGTTAAATCCATAGTGCAAAAGAAAAGAATTTGCAAAATAAAAGATTTGTAGAATTCAAGTAACAATTTTAAAATATTTTTAAGAGTTTATTTCTTTTGCGTAGATCTGGTAAAAATTTTAGATTCAATAATATTGGAAAGACATGTGGATACGAATTCATGATCCTATTTGGAGCGTTTATTGGACAAGGTAAGTAAGATTATTTTTTCAATATTTTATAATTAAATTTCTAATTATTGTTAAAAATTATTAAAAAGAATAAATCATTTTTAAATTGTCTATTGATATGAAAAGGTTGTTTCTCATTGACATGAATACTAGTTTTATTTGTTATTAAATTTCAAAAATATTTTATTGCATTTTAGCTTTGAACACTTTTGGCTTTAAATATTATTCTTGATCTATAAGTTCAATACTGGAATTAAGTAACAGGAAAAATTAAAAAGATTGGTTGGTTGATGAGAAAAAAACAGATGCGAATAGTTAACACACCCATTTACATTTAATTAGCAAAATAAAAACTAAAAGTAAGGTATGATAATCAAAATTAGAAACTATCGGATAAAAAAAAAAAATGCTGAAAATAAAAGAAGCTCAAACATTACAAAAATAATAGATGAACAAAAAATAAAATAATAACAGTAATAATAACCAGTAATAATAACTATAATAATAATAATAATAATAATAATAATAATAATAATAATAATAATAATAATAATAACAATAATAACAATAATAGCAATAATAAAATATTGATAATAACAATAACGATAATAAAATCAAAAATAGTAAAAACAATAAGAATAGTATCAATAATAATAAACGGAACAGCAATATAATAAGAACAAACAATAAAAGAAAATATAAAAATGGCAAAAAGGCAAATAATAGTAACAATAAAAATAAAAATAAGCATACCAAAAATAAGCCTAATAACATCGCTAATAAAAATGAAAGTGATCATGAAAATAAAGGTAAAAATAAAAGTAAAACTAAACGTAAAAATGAAAGTGAAAATGAAAAAGATGAAGAAAATAGAAATGAGTGGAAATGAAAGTACATATGTAGGAAAGAATGAAGGTGAAAAAGAAAATTAGAATAGAAATGAAAATAGAAATTAAAGTAAAAATAGAAATAGCGAGAGTAAAAAATGAAAATAAAAAATGGAAATGAAGATGAGAAAGAAATGGAAAATGAGAGTGAAAGATGGTGAAATTAAATAATGAACGCAGTAATAGTAATGAAAAAAAAAAAAAAAATAGCAATAAAATAAAAATGCAATAATTTACATATATATATATATATATATATATATATATATATATATATATATATATATATATATATATATATATATATATATATATATATATTATATATATATATATATATATATATATATATATATATATATATATATATATATATATATATATATATATATATATATATATATATATATATATATATATATATATATATATATTATATATATTATATTATATATATATATATATATATATAAATATATATATATATATATATATATATATATATATATATATATATATATATATATATATATATATATATATATATATATATATATATATATATATATATATATATATATATATATATATATATATATATATATATATATATATATATATATATATATATATATATATATATATATATATATGGGGGAAGGAAGTAGCGCTCCAGAGGCAATGAGATTTCCCCACATTGGGTATACGGGATGGTACGGGTACTTCCCATCTCATCCCGGTGCCCAATGGTTCGTTCCATTTCGCGCTCACCTTCTTCTAAACGGAGTAAGCTCTCCTTCGCACACACAAAACATTAATACAGACACCCTTTAATTAAAAAAAAAGAAAAAGAAAAAAAACTAAATGATTGCCTCAACGAAGTAGCCTTGGAGAAGCCACGGGGGGCGGCTTCCAAATGTAGCCCCTCATCCACCCCTCCCCCATCACCACTTGGGAGTTGGTGGCCTCCGGTGATGGGGTTGATGCCACCAAGACACAGCTGCCGGCTTGTCCTGATGCACGGTCTATTTTATTCATTAATTTCTGCAACATTCGCGGTCTGCACTCCAATTTCCACTTTGTTGAACATCACCTCTCTTCTTCTAGACCTCACCTCTCATTTTTGAACGAAACTCAAATATTTGAGCGTTCTGATTTCAAACCCTATTCTGTTTCCTCCTACTGTCTCTATCCTCAATTTTCAGCCAAAGGTGGTTGTTGTGCATACGTGCGCAACGATGTCGTTTGTTCTCGTGTCTCTAATTTGGAGTCTTCCGAATTTTCCACCTTATGGCTTAGGCTCTCTTGCCATTCTACGACTAAATTCATTTGATCAGTTTATTTATCTCCTAATTCTACTGACTCTAAAAAATTCTTCACTATTTAAACTCCAAAATAGAGCACATTCTCTATTCTTCTCATTTCTCTGAATTCATCATATTAGGTGATTTCAATGTTCACCACCGCCAATGGCTTTCTTCTAGTTCTCATGATACAGCTGGTGAACGTGCCTTCCATTTCGCTATCCAAAACGACCTTGAGCAGTTGGTGCAGCTCCCTACTCGTATTCCTGATCGTCTTAGAGATGAACCCAACATTCTAGACCTTTCCCTAACTTCTAATCCTTCTCCTTATACTGTTAAACTCTTTCCTCCTCTGGGTTCCTCCGATCACCTTCTTATCTCTGTATCCTCTTCTATCTCTTCAAGTCTTTAACAGTCTTTGGTGCCGCAAACTGGTCGGACTTCTTCGATTTCCCATGGAATGATTATTGCTTCCGTGGGAGGGGTCCCTCGGAGTGTGCAGAACGCATTACCGAGGTGATTCTCTCTGGCATGGAAGAGTACATTCCATATTCTTTCCCTTCTACTAAACCTAACAAATCTTGGTTTACCTGCTTGTTCTCCGTCGCAGAGATGTTGCCTTCAGGGTTTACTGTGTTCTTTAAACTCCAGAAACTCACGCTACTTATATTTCATCCCGGAATCGTGCAAAATCTATCCTTCGTAACACTAAAAACTCATTTCTCCGTAGAAAATGCAATAATCTTTCTGGTTCCTCTTCTTCACGTTCTTTCTGGCATTTTGCAAAAAATGTCAACTCTAACTTTGCTTATTCCTCTTTCCCTCCTTTAATATCTTACGACAGCACAAATGTTATTTTACCTTCTTCTAAAGCTGAACTCTTTGCTCAAATTTTTGCCTCTAATTCAACCTTAGAGGATTCCGAAGCTATTCCTCCTCCTTCAATCCCCTCTAACTCAATTATGAATTAGAATTTCTTCTAAAGATGTCATTTCTGCTCTCTCTGAGCTTAATACTAAGAAGATGTACGGTCCCGATGGTATTCCTCCTGTGGTTCTCAAAACTTGTGCTTCCGAGCTTGCACCGTGCCTCGGTAAACTATTTCGTCTTTGTCTCTCTACTTCAACCTTCTCTTCTTGCTGAAAACGTGGGCTCATTCAGCCTGTGCCGAA
Source organism: Armadillidium nasatum (assembly GCA_009176605.1). NCBI lineage: Eukaryota > Metazoa > Arthropoda > Malacostraca > Isopoda > Armadillidiidae > Armadillidium > Armadillidium nasatum. The sequence continues at coordinate 14,815 of SEYY01010524.1, forward strand.
GAAGGGAGACAACTCTCAACCCTCCAACTACCGTCCTATTTCTTTGACCTCCGTTCTCTCTAAAGTTTTCGAATCTATCCTTAACAGGAAGATTTGGAAACATCTCAATTCTTCTAATCTTATCTCAGATCACCAGTATGGCTATCGGAAGAAACACTCTACTGGTGATCTCCTTTTCCTTCTCTCTGACTCTTAGTCCTCCGCTCTTCGGCATTTCGATGAATTTTTTGCTGTGGTGTGGACATATCGAAAGCCTTCGATAGAGTCTGTCACAAAGCTTTGATTTGTAAACTTCCCTCTTTCGGTATCTATCCTTCTCTATGTGATCTTCTCACTAATTTCCTTTCCGGTCGTTCTATGGAAGCTGTTGTAGATGGCCACCGTTCTTTTTTTAAATCTTTTAATAGTGGTGTTCCTCAGGGTTCTATCCTATCCCCAAGACTTTTTCTACTTTTCATTAATGACCTTCTCTCTATTACCTCACCTCCAATCCACTCCTATGCTGATGACTCCACCCTTCATTATTCCTTCCAGTTTGAAAAACGTCCCACCCAACAGCAGTTGATAGACTCGAGAAGGGTAGCCTTGGAGCGACTAACCTCTGATCTTTCTCGTATTTCAAATTGAGGCAGAGAAAACATGGTTGTTTTCAATGCCTCAAAAACTCAATTCCTTCATCTCTCCTCTCGACATAATCTTCCACACAACTATGATATTTTCTTCGAAAACACACAACTCAAGCCTTCATCTGTTCTTAATATTCTTGGTGTTTCTTTTTCTCGTGATCTTTCTTGGAAAGATCACATTACTTCTCTTTCTAAACAAGCTTCTAAGAGGTTGGGTGTTCTGAGGCGCCTTCAGAATTATTTCACGCCACCCCAGTTGCTTGCTCTGTATAGGGGTGTTGTTCGCCCCTGTATGGAGTACGTTTCGCACATCTGGGGTAGTTTCACACATAGAGCTCTCCTAGAGAAGGTGGAGTCTAGGGCATTTCGTCTCATCAACTCTCCTACTCTTACTAACTCTCTTCAATCTCTTTCTGCTCGTCGAATTGTTGCGTCACTCTCTCTTTACTATCGCTATTACAACGGACACTGCTCTTCTGAACTCTCTCGTCGAATACCTCCTCCATTGAGAAGAGCTTTCTACACAGTCTCATCCTTTCTCTGTCCAACTCTCAGACCCTAGACTTAACCGCTATGCTCAATCTTACATATACTCTACTGGTAAAGTCTGGAACACACTCCCTTTATCTGTTTTCCCAACTTCCTTTGACTTGCATACTTTCAAACGCCGTGTATCTGGACACGTCGGCCACCATCGACCAGGAAAGATCTTCCCCAACTCCGGTGGAACTTGGTAGGCCTCTGCCCTTTGCCCACCGGATTAGATATATAATATATATATATATATATATATATATATATATATATATATATATATATATATATATATATATATATATATATATATATATATATATATATATATATATATATATATATATATATATATATATATATATATATATATTATATATATTATATATATCTTACTTACTAGTTTTTATTCTCCTAATTGTATGTATATGGGTGTTGTTAGTATTTTAATTGCTTTTCCTCATCAACCAACCAACTTTTTTAAATTTCTCCTTTCACGTAATTCCTTACATTTTCCAGTCTGTTCTGCCGTGAAGTTATTCTCATGTGTTGTAGTGTGTTTTAACTTAATACTTTATTGGTCTTTTGTAAATTTTTCAATAGATTGAAAAATCCTGAAATGAAGATGAATCCCTGTAATTCGAAACGTCCAAATAAAATATGTTTATTTTTAATGCCTTAATTTTATATTATATTTCTTAGAAATAAATATAGTTTTATATATATATATATATATATATATATATATATATATATATATATATATATATATATATATATATATATATATATATATATATATATATATATATATATATATATATATATATCAGGAGTTATATAAAGAAAAGATCAAATCAATCTTCCCGTAATCTTTTACTTTGCATTTGGATCTTGTCAAGTTTATTCGTAAATTTTTTTTACAAGAGCAAATTGTTGTCAGTTTTATTGGTCCCAAAAATCAGTTTACCTTTCACAAATGTATACGAAATGGTCGAGCAAGATGAAGTTAAATGGAATTTATTGCGTGATAGAATCATGCCCAGAGCAGCTGAGGTAAATAGATATATTATTAGAAACTAATATTTAATTTGCAAATATTATATTATATATATATATATATATATATATATATATATATATATATATATATATATATATATATATATATATATATATATATATATATATATATATATATATATATATATATATATATATATACAAAATTTTGTTTCAACTTATATTCAAAGCTTTAATAAATTAAAATTAATGACCATTTAGTTTAGAACATTCCAGTTTATTTAAAGTTTAATACTCATTTAATATAGGATTTAATACTAAAATCTTTGATAAATTTAATTAAATTTACATTTCGTTTAGAACATTTCAGTTTATTTATAGCATATATAAAATTCCATTTTTTTTTTTTTGTCAGCGTGCTCAGCCAAACTCGACACTTGGCAAAATATTTGCAAAATCTATTGGAATAGTCGACCAAAGAATAACACCAGAATCTCTTAAAGAAGTGCGGCAAGGAAAATTAACAATATTTACACCGGAATACATAATACCTCACACCATAAGTGAACTTATGGGTCAGGTAATATTTCTCTCTCATATATTCACACACAGACACAGACATTCATTATATATATATATATATATATATATATATATATATATATATATATATATATATATATATATATATATATATATATATATATATATATATATATATATATATATATATATATATATATATATATATATATATATATATATATATATGGGATGGAATTTATTTCTAAATTTCGAGGCTATAATTGAACTTAAAATTTGAATCTTTTTCCACTGCATTGCGCTGAAAGAACTTCGAAAAGCACTAGGATGAATGAGCATGTGATGTGATGAACGTGTATGTGAATGTTATTTATTTCCTTAGATTTTCAAGATGATTCGAGACACAAAAGGAAGAAAGGATTAAATTCTGTGCAAATTTTGGGGAAAATGGAACATGAACTTTATAGTTAATCAGAAAGGGTTTGCTAATCAATTAATTTATTAGTTGAGAATGAATGTTTTAGTGACTCATTGATACGTTGTGTCTAATATTTGAAATCATCGACTAGCAGAAATCCAAGAAACGTTACTAAGATTTTGTTGCTGATCATGGATGATTAAGGTTAGAAATCACGAAATTTTTGGGAAAGATAGGATTGATTATGGGTATTCTGACTCAAGAACTTGGTGTACCCACAAAAAAAATTTGTTAACAGAATTTTGACAAAATTGGTTTATCGTTATCAAATCGAAAGAAATTGTTAATTTTTACAGTTAAAGATTACAACTTTATCAAGACTGTGGTGAATTTTTAAAAATTCTCATCCTTTTAGAACCAATGAAAATAAATAATAATTATAATGAAAATAAATAATAATATTGAGGAATTATAAATTTTAAATGCTGTTGACCCGAGGTTAAAAGAAAAATGTAATATAAGTCAAGTTTTAATTATTAACTTATCTTCTAACAAAATATTTTCCACATAATCCTTGTCTGATTTGGTAAAGAAATCCTTCTGAAATGTGTCCTGTCCAACTGAGAAACTTGGGGCGCAACACCAGTCAGTTCCTTGAAAAGTCTGACAAGAAGGTCACCTCAGGAAAATAATAAATTTAGGCAGTACTAGTTCTTGTTAAATTACCAAAATGAAAAATAATGAATGAAAAAATAAAATCATAAAATGAAATATTAAACCTGTCCCCAAAACTAAACAATAAAAATACAATAAATAAAAGAAAATATTTATGGAAAGAATCAATATTAGAAATTCATAAAATATTAAATCAAATTTCTGGTTAAAATAATAATTATTAGTTATTTTAAGAAATAAATAATAAGTTTTCTTACCGTTTGATTCAATTTGCACCTTTTACCCTTTAATCATATCATTACCTTACTAATATTTATACTAATAGATTTATTCTTATATGCAAATGGACTAAATAATCACATTTAAATCAAATGTTTCATTTAATAAAGCTCACTCATAATGTTGTTATGAATATTGTTAGGTTAAGTTAGGTAATATTATAAATATATATACCATATATAATTCTTAAAAATAATGCTCTCTTCATTAGTAATTAAAGATCATTTATTATTGTATTTTAAATGGCCTGACCACACTAGCTGTACAATCAGCTGTTAAAACTAGGTCACTATAACACCTAACACATCTGTTATCAAGGTCAACACTCAAGAGAGAGAAAGCCACGCCTTCAAATTTGGCTTTTATATGAGCCACGTTGACGGAAAGCTAATGTCGTTAGTTTTCCCTTCAATAAAATGTCAACTGTGTTTGCAATTCCATTTCTAGACTTAAAAGAGAATCAATTACTACAACTATGATTAATATTAAATAATAAATTATCCGAATATATATTTTTGTGTCTTAAAAGAGAAAATTTTCCAGCAATTCTGCTTCCTTTAAAATATATTACATTTTTTTATCCTCTTTCACAAAAACTTCGCCTTCACTCAACACAAAATGACTATTAAATTTTATCTAGCTAGGTATCAAAACTTACGCTTTCTTAAAATTAAAGCTCATTCCTTTTGATTCTCATTCACCAAATATGGGATAACAAAATCACCTATAAAACACACAAAAGCATTTTGAATTTTGGAAGAAATAACAATTGTCAAAAATATGACGACGCCATGACAGAACTTAAAAAAAAGAGGCGGAGTCGACATCTTCAAAGAGCAAATTTAATATTTTTATATTAAAGTATTAAGGGTTTATTAAATAGCAGTGATTATTTTAAAAATAATATTAAATATAATTAAGCAAATTAATAAATTTAAATAAATGATTCTTGTTAAAATAAAAAAGAGAAATTAATTCTTTTAAACGATTTTAAAAAGTACGACAACCCAACTTTGAAACCAGAACACTTGCCATTTCGAATAATACATAACTGTCAGACGTACGATTATTACTTTTAATAATATTTATGGGCGTAAAAAATTTACGACAAAGACTTAGGTCTTAGAACATAGGAACATAGGAACATAGGAAAGTAGAGACAGTTAGAAGTCACAAGGGCCTATCGAGACTGTCCCAGTCCAAACAAATAATAATAATAACAATGACAATACTAATACATGCAAAAAGACTAGGTCTTTCCCTTCCCTAGTTATCAGTTCATTCATGCAAAGATAAAAGCAAAACCAATATATATATATATATATATATATATATATATATATATATATATATATATATATATATATATATATATATATATATATATATATATATATATATATATATATATATATATATATATATATATATATATATATATATATATGGTCAGACTTTACATTAGCGGCCATGCATAACTCAGAAACTACTAACCGTACATTAAAAAGGATTATATTTTTTTTTGAAATCCATTTCCATAAGAAAATAAAAAAAAAAAAAAAAAAAAAAAAAAAAAAAAAATTTAAAAACGTACGACAACGTGCAAATTAAACTCTTTCGATTGTAAGAAATTTGTGTCAGTTCGCTTTTAGACACGATGCGGGGAGGTTGTCGTTAAATGAACCACTTAAATATTTCTAAAAAAGAACATATGTCTAAGGGGGGCTCTGCCCCCCGTATCCCCCGACCCGTGAGTGATGATGATACTGTAGACTACTTTTTCTGAAGACGATTTGGATTATTTCCCATATTTTCCAATTTCTAAATTTTTTTTTAAAAAATGACATGCCAGGCGCACGATTCTCGCGAGGCTTTCAAAGAGAAAAAATTTATTTATGTAATAAAGTTTATTATAAGAATTTATTTTGTAGTTCCCAATTTTTCTTACCTAAAATTCAATAAGGATTTCAAAAATATAATTTTTAATGTAAGATTAATACTTTTTGAGTTATGCATGGCCGCTAATGTAAAGTCTGGCTTATATATATATATATATATATATATATATATATATATATATATATATATATATATATATATATATTCTTTTTAGAATGATTCTTGTCTGTATACCAAGATGAAAGAACCATTTTACAGTCTTCCTTGTTTTTTCCTTATGAGAAAAGGTTTGAATGCTACGATTAAAACATTGTTCAGCAAAACGTACGTAATCGTTGGTTTACTTAATTCAAATTATAATTTCCTATCTCTGATTAATTATAATCCTTATCTTATCTCTTCTCATGAACTTAAACGTGAAACTCAGATCTCCTTATGTGTTCTTTTTCGAATAGTTTTCATAATAATCAAAACTTTCTTTCGCCTTTGAAATCTTATTTTCGTTGAAGGGAAAGTCGATGAGCATATCTTGACGATATGAAGGAACGGTTTTAAATTGAAAAGATGAATGTATAGGATCAATTCATGGGCATAGGGACAGATAGATTTGGAATAGTTAAATAGAATATATATATATATATATATATATATATATATATATATATATATATATATATATATATATATATATATATATATATATATATATATATATATATATATATATATATATATATATATATATATATATATATATATATATATATATATATATATATATATATATATATAGTGATGCCATTTGCAACCGCATCCGCTCTTGCGAAAATTATACACCCGGATCCGAAAATGAGAAAATATGACTTGCGATCCATCACTAATTATATATATATATATATATATATATATATATATATATATATATATATATATATATATATATATATATATATATATATATATATATATATATATATATATATATATATATATATATATATATATATATATATATATATATATCAGGTCACTGCACTTTGATCTCGTTAAATATTTCAAAAAATACTAAACGTACGTTAAAAAGGATATCATTTTTGGAATCCTTGAAGAATTTCGATAAAGAAAATTATAAAAGATTTGAAAATAATTTAAAAAAAATTGTTTGTGTACGATAATTGAGGAAAATTCTGGTCTTATTATTATTATTATTATTATTATTATTATTATTATTATTATTATTATTATTATTATTGTTTACTTTTTAGCGAACCTAGTTCGACTTATCATAACCTGACGACCGAAGATTGCCGTGGGATACAGGCCTAACTGATTGTTGTAATGTTACCGTGGGATACAAGCCTACTGCCATATTACATCATACATACATACATATATATATATATATATATATATATATATATATATATATATATATATATATATATATATATATATATATATATATATATATATATATATATATATATATATATATATATATATATATATATATATATATATATATATATATATATATATATATATATATATATATATATATATATATATATATATTTCACATATTTTTACAAATTTTTTATTCAGTCGCGAAATTTACCTTACTTTAAGATCGCGAAATTAATCTCAGAAAAAGAGACGCTGCCAGACGTATACGATGTCGTGAAACGTATTAAAAAAGTATAAATTACTTACTTTTTAAAATTATTGTTTTTTTTTTTTAATTCTCAATTTTACTTTATCAAAATTCTTCAAGGATTTCAAAAATATAATTTTTTTAACGTTTTTTTTTTTTTTTTTTTTTTTTATTTATTATTTATATTATTATATATATATATATATATATATATATATATATATATATATATATATATATATATATATATATATATATATATATATATATATATATATATATATATATATATATATATATATATATATATATATATTATATATATTATGTTTCCTCCGGTAGGCAAAGGCCAGAGGCCTACCAAATTCCACCGGAGTTGGGAAAGATCTATTATCATGGTCGATGGTGGCCGACGTGTCCAGATACACGGCGTTTGAAAGTATGCAAGTCAAAGGAAGTTGGGAAAACAGATGAAGGGAGTGTGTTCCAGACTTTACCAGTAGAGTATATGTAAGACTGAGCATAGCGGTTAAGTCTGGGGTCGGAGAGTTGGACAGAGAAAGGATGAGAATGTGTAGAAAGGTGTGTCGCACGAGCTCTTCTCAATGGAGGAGGTATGCGATGAGAGAGTTCAGAAGAGCAGTGTCCGTTGTAATAGCGATAGTAAAGAGAGAGTGACGCAACAATTCGACGGGCAGAAAGAGATTGAAGAGAGTTAGTAAGAGCAGGAGAGTTGATGAGACGAAATGCCCTTGACTCCACCTTCTCTAGGAGAGCTGTATGTGTGGAACCATCCCAGATGTGCGAAGCATACTCCATACAGGGGCGAACAACACCCCTATACAGAGCAAGCAACTGGGGTGGCGTGAAGTAATTCTGAAGGCGCCTCAGAACACCCAACATCTTAGAAGCTTGTTTAGAAAGAGAAGTAATGTGATCTTTCCAAGAAAGATCACGAGAAAAAGAAACACCAAGAATATTAAGAACAGATGAAGGCTTGAGTTGTGTGTTTTCGAAGAAGATATCATAGTTGTGTGGAAGATTGTGTCGAGTGGAGAGATGAAGGAATTGAGTTTTTGAGTCATTGAAAACAACCATGTTTTCTCTGCCCCAATTTGAAATACGAGAAAGATCAGAGGTTAGTTGCTCCAAGGCTACCCTTCTCGAGTCTATCAACTGCTGCTGGGTTGGACGTTTTTCAAACTGGAAGGAATAATGAAGGGTGGAGTTATAAGCATAGGAGTGGATAGGAGATGATGGTGATAGAGAGAAGGTCATTAATGAAAAGTAGAAAAAGTGTAGGTGATAGGACAGAACCCTGAGGAACACCACTGTTAATAGATTTAAAGGATGAACGGTGGCCGTCTACAACAGCTGCTATAGAACGACCAGAAAGGAAATTAGCGAGAAAGATCACAGAGAGAAGGATAGATACCGAAAGAGGGAAGTTTAGAAATCAAAGCTTTGTGCCAGACTCTATCGAAGGCTTTCGATATGTCCAGCGCGACAGCAAAAGATTCACCGAAATGCCGAATAGCGGAGGACCAAGAGTCAGAGAGAAGGGAAAGAAGATCACCCGTAGAGCGTTTCTTACGAAAGCCATACTGGCGATCAGAGATAAGATTAGAAGAATTGAGATGTTTCCAAATCTTCCTGTTAAGGATAGATTCGAAAACTTTAGAGAGAACGGAGGTCAAAGAAATAGGACGGTAGTTGGAGGGTTGAGAGGGGTCCCCTTTCTTCGGCACAGGTTGAATGAGCGCACGTTTCGAGCAAGAAGGGAAGGTTGAAGTAGAGAGACAAAGACGAAATAGTTTACCGAGGCAGGGTGCAAGCTCGGAAGCACAAGTTTTGAGAACCACAGGAGGAATACCATCAGGACCGTACGCCTTCTTAGTATTAAGCTCAGAGAGAGCAGAAATAACATCTTTAGAAGAAATTCTAATTTTAGGCATAATTGAGTTAAAGGGGGTTGAAGGAGGAGGAATAGCTCCGGAATCGTCTAAGGTTGAATTAGAGGCAAAAGTTTGAGCAAAGAGTTCAGCTTTAGAAGAAGGTAAAACAGCAGTTGTGCCGTCGGAAGATATTAAAGGAGGGAAAGAGGAAGAAGCAAAGTTAGAGTTGAAAGTTTTTGCAAAATGCCAGAAAGAACGTGAAGAAGAGGAACCAGAAAGATTATTGCATTTTCTACGGAGAAAGGAGTTTTTAGTGTTACGAAGGATAGATTTTGCACGATTCCGGGATGAAATATAAGTAGCGTGAGTTTCTGGAGTTTGAAGACGACGGTAATCCCTGAAGGCAGCATCCCTGCGGCGGATAGCACGAGAACAAGCAGAGTTAAACCAAGGTTTGTTAGGTTTAGTAGAAGGGAAAGAATATGGAATGTATGCCTCCATGCCAGAAAGAATCACCTCGGTAATGCGTTCTGCACACTCCGAGGGACCCCTCCCACGGAAGCAATAATCATTCCACGGGAAATCGAAGAAGTACGACCGCAAGTCCGATCAGCTTGCGGCAACGAAGTGCCACAAACGTTTCCTTTCCGTAGAAGGAGGTCTTTCCTGCGGAAGACTTGAAGAGATAGAAGAGGATACAGAGATAAGAAGGTGATCGGAGGAACCCAGAGGAGGAAAGAGTTTAACAGTATAAGGAGAAGGATTAGAAGTTAGGAAAAGGGTCTAGAATGTTGGGTTCATCTCCAAGACGATCAGGGATACGAGTAGGGAGCTGCACCAACTGCTCAAGGTCGTTTTGGATAGCGAAAAGGAAGGCACGTTCACCAGCTGTATCATTAAAACTAGAAGAAAGCCATTGGCGGTGGTGAACATTGAAATCACCTAATATGATGATTTCAGAGAAAGGAGAAGAAGAGAGAATGTGCTCTATTTTGGAGTTTAAATAGTCGAAGAATTTAGGATAGTCAGTAGAATTAGGAGATAAATAAACTGAACAAATGAATTTAGTCGTAGAATGGCAAGAGAGCCTAAGCCATAAGGTGGAAAATTCGGAAGACTCCAAATTAGAGACACGAGAACAAACGACATCGTTGCGCACGTATGCACAACAACCGCCTTTGGCTGAAAATTGAGGATAGAGACAGTAGGAGGAAACAGAATAGGGTTTGCTATCAGAACGCTCAAAAAACATCTGAGTTTCGGTCAAGAATAAGAGGTGAGGTCTAGAAGAAGAGAGGTGATGTTCAACAAAGTGGAAATTAGTGTGTAGACCGCGAATGTTGCAGAAATTAATGAAAAAAATAGACCGTGCATCAGGACAAGCCGGCAGCTGTGTCCTGGTGGCACCAACCCTATCACCGGAGGCCACCAACTCCCAAGTGGTGATGGGGGAAGGAGTGGATGAGGGGCTATTTTTGGAAGCCGCCCCCCGTGGCTTATCCGAGGCTACCGAAGTTGACGTTATTATTGATTTTTTTTTATAAGATGTGTCAGAAATGTTTTATGTTTGTAAAGGAGAGCCTACTCCGTGTAGATAGAAGGTGAGCGCGAAAGGGAGCGAACCATTGGGCACCGGGATGAGATAGGAGTACCTTTAACACCCCGTATACCCAACAGGGGGTAATCTCATCGCTTCGGGAGCGCTACTTCCCTCCCCCGTAAAATATATATATATATATATATATATATATATATATATATATATATATATATATATATATATATATATATATATATATATATATATATATATATATATATATATATATATAATATATATATATATATATATATATATATATATATATATATATATATATATATATATATATATATAATATATATATATATATATATATATATATATATATATATATATATATATATATATATATATATATATATATATATATATATATATATATATATATATATATATATATATATATATATATATATATATATATATATATATATATATATATATATTAGTGATAGATCGGATGTCATTTTTCCTCATTTGCGGATGCGGATGCTGATGCGGATGTCGAATTTTGGAGAAGTGCGGATGCGGGTGCGGATGCGGATGCGGATGCGGATGTTGAATTTTAGAAAGTTCGGATGCGGATGCGGATGCGGATGTTAATTTTGATGAGGATGCGGATGCGGATGCAGATTTTAATTTTGATGAGGATGCGGATGCGGATGTTAATTTTGATGAATATGCGAATGCGTATGCCATCACTAATATATATATATATATATATATATATATATATATATATATATATATATATATATATATATATATATATATATATATATATATATATATATATATATATATATATATATATATATATATATATATATATATATATATATATATATTATCATTATCACCTATCCCAATTTCGTGGGGTGGTGCCCGCCACAATTCCCTTACAAACATACCTATTCTTACCTTTCAACCTCTTCACCACCGCCCTCCATCTCTCTCAGTCTCCACAAATCTTCTACTCTCTTCTAAACTCAAATTACTTCCATCAAAATCTCTTTTACTCCATCCATTCATCTCCACTTCGGCCTTCCCTTCCCCCTACCCCTATCCACATCGGATCTAAGTACCTTGCCCACCATTCTGTCCTCATTCATTCTACACGTAAGTCCAAACCATTTTAGCACACCCTCCTCCTCTCTATCAATTACATCCTTCTTCCATTTATACATCTCTTTTATTCTTTCATTGTGGATTGCTCATAGCAATTGTTCATAGCAATATTGGTTAAAGAAATTTGAGACGATAGTTAGAGGGTTGAGAGGGGTCCCCCTTTTCGGCACAGGCTGAATGAGCGCACGTTTCCAGTAAGAAGAGAAGGTTGAAGTAGAAAGAAATAGACGAAATAGTTTACCAAGGAAGGGTGCAAGCTCTGAAGCATAAATTTTGAGAACTACAGGAAGGATACCATTAGGACCGTACGCCTTCCTAGTGTTAAGTTTTGAGGGAGCAGAAAAGACGACTTTAGAGTATATATATATATATATATATATATATATATATATATATATATATATATATATATATATATATATATATATATATATATATATATATATATATATATATATATATATATATATATATGATGGATCGGATGTCATATTTTCTAATTTGCAGATGCGAATGCGATGTCCAATTTTGGAGAAGTACGGATGCGGATGTTGATGCGGATTTGAATTTTCGAATGTGCGAATGCGGATGCGGATGTTAATTTTTATGAGGATGCCATCATTAATATATATATATATATATATATATATATATATATATATATATATATATATATATATATATATATATATATATATATATATATATATATATATATATATATATATATATATATATATATATATATATATATGTATATATATATATATATATATATATATATATATATATATATATATATATATATATATATATATATATATATATATATATATATATATATATATATATATATATATATATATATATATATATATATGTATATATATCCATACAGAGATGGAATATATTAAAATTCTTTTCCATTTTAAGTTATTCCCAAAGTTCCAAGTGGAAAAAAATATTAACGAGTATTTCACTAATATCTTCAGACCCACTCTTCATTTTCATACTGTACCCCAAAAAATTATACTTGAAACTTCCGTATACAGGATCGTTTGCATTTCAACTTAATACAAATATTCTTACTATAATTAAATCTACATTAACGCAATCCCAGTTCATTTTTTAACTTTTACCTCCCTCTCAGTCCATACTCTCAAATATTTATTTATTTAAGTGTGTCAGCTGCAATGCGGTGTATTTAGGGCAAACTGGTTCACAATTAAAAGTGAGGACTGATAAGCATAGAAGAGTTTCCTGAGCACTCTTCCATAAATGACCATGTAGATACCCACCCTTTTCTTCTCCTAGTTTCTCTACTCTTCAACATGTATCTTCCTGTCTTGATCGTAGGATTTTGAAGTTTTATATATAAACACTAATTTCTCATCCTTCTTTTATTGGCATTTTCACTCAATAATGAAGTCCTTTTTCTCAAAATAGTTCAGCCTTTTTATTTTTATTTTGCTATTTTAATTTTAATATTATTACTTTATTTTTTACTGTTTTATTGCAATTATTATTATTTTAAATTTTTTAATGTAGTTAATGAATTTCTATTTTGATCGTATTTTAAAATAGAAGTTTATAAAATATAGTTTGTGCTGAAGACGAACCAAGATAGGGTGTGAAACTTTCACAGTGTATTAGATGGCTATGTGGAAACCCCTAGTATTGGCTTCAACCTTTCTAATTAGATTAAGGTTCACTAGGAAAGAAGCTCTCATATATATATATATATATATATATATATATATATATATATATATATATATATATATATATATATATATATATATATATATATATATATATATATATATATATATATATATATATATATATATATATATATATATATATATATATATATATATATATATATATATATATATATATATATATATATATATATATATATATATATATATATATATATATATATATATATATATATATATATATATATATATATATATATATATATATTATATATATATATATATATATATATATATATATATATATATATATATATATATATATATATATATATATATATATATATATATATATATATATAGTTATATATAGAGTTGCTAGATTAATAGAAGCTGGAATTGTGAATCACTTACTTTACAAGGACGTAAGACCTTCAGTTTTTCATTGCATTTCTTCATCAGGAAAAACACGGAAATCTTTGAAGATCCTCCAAGTTGAAGATTTTATTGGAATTTTTGCTCTTTTGCTCATAGGTAAGTGAAGATTTTAGAATGAATAGGAATTACTTTTAAGAAACTTTTTAATTTTATTCCTAAATGGTTAGTTTTTTCGGTCTTTTTAGTACAAAGAAAATGGAATCAATAATACTGGCTTGAGGAAGGAGGTTTTTTTTTTTTTTTTTTTTTTTCTTGATATTACCAAATTTTTCTAAATAATTATCTAAATTTTTTAAAAATAATTTTAAGTTTGAAATGTTTTTAAAAACATAATGGTAAAATAATGTTCAAATTTCTTTAATTTAATCTTTAAATGAATATATTAAATTCACTCTTAATAAATGTTGAAATATTTGTTAATGATATTACTTAATTCTAGAAACCTTTTTACAAAAAAAAAAAAAAAAAAAAAAAAAAAAAATTCTCTCTCTCTGTATTTTTTAATTATTTATTTAATTATTATTATTACTATTGTTATTATTATTATTTATTTTTTTTTTTTCAGGATTTACAATGGCAGCATTTGTTTTCGCTCTTGAATTTTTCATATAAAGGAAAAATTATTTGAATTGCATTTCAGAGGAAAAAAATATATAAATTATAATTTTAAAAAATTATTATAACTAAAAAACAGAAATTTTTAAAATTAAAAAAAAAAATATATATATTTTTTTTAAAAATTAAATTTTTTTTTTTTTTTAATTTTTATAATTTAAAAATAAAAATTATATAATTATATCTGCTAAAATTGTACGTTATAAATTCTAAAAATTAATATTTGTATTAAAAATTATATACAAAATTATAAAATAATAAGCATAAATTAAAAACCATTTATTTAAATTGCTCATAATATATATATATATATATATATATTTATATATATATATATATATATATATATATATATATATATATATATATATATATATATATATATATATATATATATATATATATATATATATATATATATATATATATATATATATATATATATATATATATATATATATATAGCTTACGATTTTAGAAGTCTCATGTGAAAACCATGCTGTTGAATTTTTCCTATTAGTATAGTGTAATTCACAAACAATTGTATTAAAGAGGGTCAAACCTTTAATACAATTAAATATTAAGATGTAATGGAGAAGCTGCTTCAAAAAAGTCGATGTGTTTGACAGATGATGTGTGACTCTGGTGAATAGCTTTCTCCCAACCCCTGCAACGCTGCAATCTTGAAGGAGTTTTTAGCAAAAAAATAAACGTTATTATGCTTGATCACCCTCCGCATTAGCCCAACTTAACCACTGCTGATTATTTTTTGTTCCAAAAAAAAAAGTGAAAAAAAAAAACATTTGAAGAGGAGTGAGTGTTTGACTCTATTTACGATATCCACAAAGCCTTTGAAGAGTACATTGAGCACAATTGCGAAAAAAGACCACTACAGATGAATCCAAATATTATACGACATTGCAAATGTATGCACAGTTAGAGGAGATTTATTTCAAATAATAAATAATATAAATCTTATTTCCTTTTATGTAATCCTTTTTTAACTTCAATCCTAAAGCTTTCTTAACTTCATAGATTTTTGCATATATATATATATATATATATATATATATATATATATATATATATATATATATATATATATATATATATATATATATATATATATATATATATATATATATATATATATAAGTAGTATACCCCACACTTTTGGCAGATGCCAGATTTAGCTACTTTTCGAAAAATCTGGCAACCTGTCCCTAACGGTCTTTTCTACATTTGCGTACAATCCTGCATTCTCAGGGACCTTCCTGACATTTTCTTTGTCGGTTCACGGACCCCTGGACCCCCAGATTCTAGCCAAATTCAGCAGGACTGAGCCGCAAAGAAAATGGTCAGGAAAAGAGAGTGAGGTGAACGCAGCGATTTTGCAAACTCAGGCAACTTCCTGATACCATTTTTGGGGGGTTCACGGGGCACCTTTTCCCGACTTGAGGCAGAAATTTGTCTTGAGGCCCTGGGAGCTCCTTCCCCCGATTTCAATTTGAATTGGTTGAACCCCCAAAATGGTGTCAGGAAAGAGCGTGAAAATCCCGTTTTGTCTTAGGTTGCCAGATTTTTTGAAAAGTAGCTAAATCTGGCATCTGCCGAAAGTGCGGTGTATACTACTTTTTATATATATATATATATATATATATATATATATATATATATATATATATATATTATATATATATATATATATATATATATATATATATATATATATATATATATATATATATATATATATATATATATATATATATATATATATATATATATATATATATATATATATATATATATATATATATATATATATATATATATATATATATATATATATATATATATATATATATATAGCGGGTTTGACTGCTTTCTGATGGAAATTATTTCACTAAACAAAGGCAAAAAAAAAAAAGACCCCATATATATATATATATATATATATATATATATATATATATATATAATATATATATATATATATATATATATATATATATATATATATATATATATATATATATATATATATATATATATATATATATATATATATATATATATTGAAAATTATATATAATTAATATTTTTATTTTTACTTTATAATTTTATATCGTATTAACTACATGCAATAATTTGAGGATTGAATATGTTTAATGCACTATTCCAGGAAATATAATTTATATAGTTATTTATTTTTAAATTAAATGTTTTGCAAATCTTTTTCAGTTTTTCAAATTTTAGAAAATTAATTTTAATTTTTATAATTTAATGAAAAAACAATTTCATAAATTTTTATAAAGGTTTATTCATAAGATTTTTATTTAATTAATTTTAATTATAATAATTTATTATAACTTTCTTCAATAAAAAAATTACAAAAATTTGTTTTTTATATTAGCAATTCAAAAAGGAAAACAAATGCTATTATTGTATAAACTGCAAAATAAATAAATAATTAAATAAAAAACGATAAAATAAAGAAATGAAAAGGAGAGGGAAAGAATAAGTATATAGCCGTCTACCGTGGCTCGAACTGTAGGGTGATTGACTCACGTGCTTGAGGGCGCTGGTTCGATCCCACTTCGGGATCCTAGGTATATACTACCTAGAAAGTTCCTCTCCTCGAATAGGGCAATGCCCGTGAGATGTGAACTTTTACTAAAAAATATATATTATATATATATATATATATATATATATATATATATATATATATATATATATATATATATATATATATATATATATATATATATATATATATATATATATATATATATATATATATATATATATATATATATATATATATATATATATATATATATATATATATATATATATATATATATATATATATATATATATATATATATATATATATATATATATATATATATATATATATATATATATATATATATATATATATATATATATATATATATATATATATATATATATATATATATATATATATATATATATATATATATATATATATATATATATATATATATATATATATATATATATATATATATATATATATATATATATATATATATATATTAGAGGTGGACCGGATATCCGCATCTGCATCCGCAACTGCGGATATCCGCATCATTTTTCCAATATCCGCATCCGCGGATATCCGCAATTGGATATCCGCAACCGCATCCGCATTTGCGGATAGTAAAAAAATAAAAGTGAAAAATGTAGATTGCTTTGCACACCAAACTCAGATAGTAGTTAAAAATTCCATTATAAGTCAAAAATGTGTATCCGATTTAATAACCAAATGTAGGTTAATTGCTACGCATTTTAATCACACCGTTGTATCCCAAAATGAGCTGAAGAAAATACAAACAAGATTAAATGTTCGTCCACTTTCTGTCATGCAAGATATTCAAACAAGCTGGAATAGTAGTTTGCATATGCTTGAGAGGATGAGCGAAATTAATGAGGCCATTTGCCTTTATGCTTCAAGCATAAAATGACATTTTAAATGACATTTTAAATAATTGTATTTAAATAATGACATTTTAAATAATTGTATTAATATACTTAAGCCTTTTGAAGAATTAACAAAGACTTTAAGTTCAGCTGAATCATTGATACCACTTGTTTCAACATTGAAAGTTGTGTTAACAAATGTTATTAAGTCTAAGGGAGTTTCAAGGATGACTGAAACATTAATGAAGGAGATGAACGACAGATTTGAAAACCTGGAAAATGATGATGCTTATACAATTGCAACCTTTTTAGATCCTAGGTACAAAACAAAAATTTTTTAAACCACTTGTTTCTCAGAATGTTAAAATCAAATTAGGATGCTTATTCGATGAGATGATAGAAACAGCTAAAATAACGCCTTTTTCAAGAAAAAGCAAAAGCTCTCAGATACAAAAGAAACAAAATCTGTTAGCTTAAGCATTGCTAAATCAATGAAAGATCTTCTAGCTTCCAGCAGAGATGAAGAATCACCAGTCAGAAGTGTCAAAGGATACAATATAGATTATTCAAAATTATCTAAAACTCCCACGTTTGGAGGCAGATAAAGACCAACTGGTTTGGTGGAGAGATAATTGCAAAAGTTTCCCTTTTCTTGCTGAGCTGGCAAGGACTTATTTAGCATGTCCTTCAACTAGTGTTGCTAGTGAGCGTCTTTTCAGTGGAGCAGGCCTCATTTACGACGAAAAGCGAACCAAACTTTCACCTGAAAGAGCCCAAAAGCTTTTATTTCTAAAAAATAACTTACCAATTATTAACTTCAAATGGAATATGTGAAACTGTGAAGTGTGAAGGTAATATTGAATTACTGGCTATATATATATATATATATATATATATATATATATATATATATATATATATATATATATATATATATATATATATATATATATATATATATATATATATATATATATATCCTTTTTCCAAATGGGTGGAGGTTGGGGAAAGAGGTTGGTGGGGTGTTCAAGAGTTGGGTCCCCGTCCCACACCCTGGTAACAAAGATTCTGGATATTATATTTAAAATTCCAAGAATCTATGGCAAAAACTCTTAAAAAATTAAACTATCCGCATCCGCATCCGCATCTGCGGATATCCGCAATTGAATATCCGCAACCGCATCCGCATCCGCGGATAATGAAAAATTACTATCCGGTCCACCTCTAATATATATATATATATATATATATATATATATATATATATATATATATATATATATATATATATATATATATATATATATATATATATATATATATATATATATATATATATATATATATATATATATATATATATATATATATATATATATAGAGAGAGAGAGAGAGAGAGAGAGAAATTTATTCATTATAATGATTTAACATCACCAAATTCTATATAGAGATCTAACATCTCCAAATGACATTTAGAAATTAAAAAGTGACATTGAATAAAAAATAAGAAAGTTAAAATAGAAGAAATGTTACCATTACAATTTTAAATTAACCAAAACATTTAAATGCAAAATATAGTTTGATAATGTTTTATAAAACTTTCATTCTGTTAGTCAAGGATAGAAACAAAAATGTTTATGCAAGCAAACAAACATTTTTAAAAGTAAATTTGGTCACTGTCAATCCTTTTATACTGTACTAAAAACTGAAAAAAGCACGAAACGTTAACCAATTGAATGTTGTCTTAGAAATCCTTCCTATAAATCCTTAAGGCTTATTTACCTACGTGCAATATACCAAATATTTCAATAAAATCTTTAATTTGGAGTATCCTTTGTGTTCTCAAAGAGCAAGTCTTTTTTACCTGCTGAAGAAAGACAATGGAAAATGTTGGGTTTGATGTTCTTGAAAAGTATGTGGTCTATAATTTCTGCTTCTCTCAATCTAGTAATTTTGCACACAAATAAAATAAAATAAATTAAATTATATTTAATGCGACATTTGCTAAAATCCATGATAACATTGTAAATATGTTCTAAGTTTAATAAATACGTTCTCAAAACTCTGTGATGCTAAACTGAACGAAGGAGTATTTGTCGGTTTTCAAACCAGGAAAAAAAAAAATCAATCCCTTTTGGCCAAAGATTATATGGAAATAATTAGGCTTGTTCTCATTTAAGAGTGTGACGATTGGATTCTCTAAAACTGAATTGATCTTAAATAATGAAAGAGCTTTGAGCGAGCAAACTTCCTAAGTGTACTTTTTATTCACTTTCCTTCAGTATTTTTTCCCTGCACTTCTGTAGTGATGATCATGAAGCACAGTCTATTTAGGTACATCTATAACCTAACATCGTTATCAGGGTAGAAATATCTCTCAAAAGTGACACGATAGCTAAATCAGATATAATTTCAGGGTTTAGCAGAAGAAAAAATTGACAATCATAATTTTATTGAAAAGTCACACCAAAGTTGAAAATTTGCTGACAAGTGATTTTTTTATAATTTTTTTTTTATTTTTCTCTAACTCTATATATTCTTTTTGGTATAACTTAATAATAGTAAAATTATTACTATTTGCACTAAATATTTTATTATTATGCATCTTATTAATAAAAAAACTATAATAATATATAATAAAAATAATATAAATATTACTGTAAACATTATTTAAAAATTCAATAATTGAAAATTTTAGATATCTAAGTGCGAATATGATTTAGAGAAATAAAAATAATAAATAAAATAAAATCTGAAATTTATAAAAAAAAAAAAATTAAATAAATTTTTTTATTTTTAGTTTTATTTTATACTCTTTAATTTAATAAAAACAATTTGGAAAGTTTATATCTATTTTTAATTCTATTATAATTTTAAATTACATGTTGATAAATTTATGCTTTTTTTCAATTTTATTAAAATTTTAAAATTAATTTTTTTTTTTTTTTTTTTTTTTTTTTTTTTTTTTTTTTTTTTTTTTTTTTTTTTTTTTTTTATAAATTTTTATTTATTTTTAATTTCATTATAATTAAATGCCAAAAAAAATTGATAATTTATAATTTTAATACCAATAGTTCGTGAATAACTTGCATTGGGAGCATTTTTCTTCTCGTCTGAACATGTTATTCGAATGAATTTTTCATTCCTATTAAAAATTCAAGAACAAAAACCAATGCAGCCATTGTAAAACCTTTGGGAAAAAAAAGACAAGAGCTTAAAAGGAAGAATTAATTCTTTTAAAAAAACATTTACAAAATAATAATAATAATAATAATAATAATAATAATAATAATAATAATAATAATAATAATAATAATAATAATATAGATCTTCAGTTTTTGAAAAGAGACAGCAAGCACATTATATTGATTTAAATATAAAATTAAAGTCAGAATAAGGTAAAGGGAACCTTAAGTCATTTCAACTACACCGTTGTTAAAAGAAAAAAAAAAAAAAAAATGAAAAAATTAAACTAAAATATGAAGAGTTTGATAATAGTTTATGAAAATTTGATCTTCAAAAAGGGAAGAAGAAATACCATCATTTATTTATCGAAGAATAAAATTATATATTTAAGAGCTTAATTAAGTTAATATTATTTATTTATTTTCCAGTGTAATGCAATGCTATAAGAAACGCTTTTCACTTAAGAAAAGAAGCATAAAAAAGACATCTTAAAATTATGCAAAATTATATATATATATGACAAAAAAAAAAAAAAAAAAAGAAAAATGATCAAAATTTTAGGAAAAGAAGAATAAAAGACGTCTTAAAATTAAAGTAAAAAAAAAAAAAAAAAAAAATTACGTTTTCACTCACCTATGAACAAAAGACCAAATATTCCAATAAAATCTTTAATTTCGAGTATCCTCAAAGAGTTTTTACTTTTCCCTGCTGAAGAAATGCAATGAAACACTGACGGTCTGATGTCCTTGAAAATAATACGGTCCAAAATCCCAGATTCTCTTAATCTAGTAATTCTATATATATATATATATATATATATATATATATATATATATATATATATATATATATATATATATATATATATATATATATATATATATATATATATATATATATATATATATATATATATATCTATCGAGGAAATGTCATGTAGTCAGACTGTCTTCCAACCTCTCTTCCTTATGG
>SEYY01010524.1:42500-52500 GCA_009176605.1 Armadillidium nasatum
ATACATTAATTTATTATATACTCGATTACATTTGATAAGTTTAATACATGTACAGTCGTGAACAAAAGTTCGTTCCTATTAGGCTGGAAATAAATATTTATATAAAATGGAAATCATTTCATAAAAGCTCTATTTTGAATAAAAAGACAATAAAAACATTGAGAGGGGCTTAATTGAACTGTTTTTGGCTGAACCTGAAATGATCCCCATTTTATATAAATATTTATTTCCAGTCTAATAGGAACGAACTTTTGTTCACGACTGTACATGAGCGTTACGTGACACAAAAGTTCAGATTTCACGGCGTAAATCCCCGTTTCCTCGATTTCCGTGTGTGAGCAGCTGCTGGGTTGTCTCTCTTCAGCGACCAGCAGTAGTCCGCGAGCATGACTGCGTCCCACCTCCCCTGGTACCTCTCCTCCATTTGACGCATGTCCTGATGGAACCTTTCTCCCTGCTCGTCGCTGACCGCACCAAGGTTTTCAGGAAACCTCTCCATGTGTGAGAACAGGAAATGCATCTTTATACTCATCAAACACCCGAGGTTTTGGAAGTTCTTTATCATGCTGTTGATGAGTGTGCCGTAGTTTGCTGCCTTCTTGTTCCCCAGGAAGTTGTTCACCACCTGCACAAACGACCTCCAGGCGGCGCACTCTAGCGTGTTCATGGAGTTTTCGAACTCTGTGTCCTTGATGAGCTGCCGTATCTGTGGGCCATCGAAAATGCCGGCCTTCAGCTTCTCAATGGTGACTCCAGGGAAGGCTCAGCACAGGTAGTTGAAGCACCTCCCATCCTTGTCATGAGCGCGCGTGAACTGTTTCATTAACCCAAGCTTGATGTGAAGCGGTGGGAACAAAATCTTTTCCCGGTCAACAAGAGGTTCGTTTATGATGTTGCTGGCCCCAGGTACTAACTGCTCTCGCGCCGGCCACTCTTTCTTCACATAGTGCTGGGCTCTGTCTCGACTGTCCCACTTACATATAAAGCATGGGTACTTTGTGTACCCGGACTGCTGACCAAGTAGAAAGTTCACCATCTTAAGGTCGACGCAGATGATCCATTGGTGCTGCTGATATTGGATTTTGTCGAGCACGTACCTGACTGCTTCATATTTCTCTTTGAGAGTTGTGGAGTGCGCAAGAGGAATTGAGGCGAACTCGTTCCCGTTGTGTATGAGCACACTCTTCAAATAGCGCTTGCTACTGTCTATGAAGAGTCGCCAATCTCTCGGATCATATTGAGGAGCGCCGAGTTTTGCAAGAAGACCGGCGACATCTCGGCAGTACACGAGGTCTTCCTCCTCGCAGAAGTAGCCCATGTAGTCCTGATGCCTTCTACGAAAGAACGTTATACGCGCGTCGTCACCGAGTAGATTTTTCTCTTTGAGTCTGGAGGCCAACAGCTCGGCGGAAGTCTTCGACAAGCTGAGTTCCCGAACCAGATCATTAAGCTCACATTGTGAAAAGGGCTGCGGACCATCTTGTGTTCCATACTCCTCATCTGTATCTCCTCCCTCATATGCAGTGGTGGCCTCGTCGTCGCTGTCAGGAAGCTCTCTGCACGCTGGTACAGGAAGTTCTTCGCAGTGAGCAACTGGATGGCGGGCAGATGGAAGGTCGGGGTACTGGAGGCTGCTCCGATTCTTCCGGTTGATGCCAGTAGTATCGATGGCGCAGAAGTAACAATCCGATTCATGGTCAGACGGCTCCCTCCAAACCATCGGAATCCCAAACTTCAGTGACGTTTTCGTGCCCTTCGTCCACCGCCGGAGATATTCCACGCACGTCTTGCACACCGTGTGCGGTGCCCAGGACTTATCTTGGTCACCCAGCTAGACTTGAAAGTAAGCCTGGTAGGCGCGCTTCACAAAGCTTGTGATGCCCTTCCTGTGCATTGCCAGCGTGTATTCTCCGCAGATGTAGCAGAAAAAGTCAAGGATTATTCCTGCATGACCGTCGCGCTGAAGCCATATCAATACTCTGAAAAGAAAGAAAAAAGGTCAATTAGTCATTTCGAAACAGAAACACATCAGAAGCAACCATTTATATATGAATAATTCGCTATATTCTTCCAGAAATATAGGATTGAACTCAAAACCTCAGCATATTTAGACTAATTTTGGTGTTCTGAGTCCAAAAATCACCTTGGTTTTGCTCTATCAGGTCAACTTTTTGAGATACAGCCATAGGTCTACCTGACGAGCTATACATATGATAATTATAATTATCATATGTATAGCTCGTCAGGTAGGCCTATGGCTGTATCTCAAAAAGTTGACCTGATAGAGCAAAACCAAGGTGATTTTTTGACTCAGAACACCAAAATTAGTCTAAATATGCTGAGAAACCCCTGACGATTTTTTGGCTGTTACCCAGTGATAATCATTTCTGTTATACAGCAGTGATAATAATAGTGATAATAATATTTGTGATAATAGTAGTAGTAATAAAATAAGTTGCAATATACTATTTTCAATAAAATTTTCAATAATAATAATAAGGACAGTAAGAATAATAAAACAATTGGAGCACCGATTTTACATAGAAATAATAATGACCATATGGATGATTTCAGTAATGGAATTAATATTCTTGATTTTCTGATTTAATAGTATTAAGAATAGAGATAATAATCTTAGTAATAAAAATATTAATGGTTAAAATAATACCAGGTAATGTAATAATGCTAGCAATAATAATAATAATAATAATAATAATAATAATAATAATAATAATAATAATAATAATAATAATAATAATAATAATAATAATAATAATAATAATAATAATAATAATAATAATAATAATAATAATAATAATAATAATAATAATAATAATAATAATAATAAATAATAATAAAGTAAATACATTCTCAGCAAAATTTGGTAGTTTTATTTATCCGAATGTATCTATTTAGTAATACAATATTTATTGGGGAGATTGTAACTTTATTTGTTGAAAGTAACATTTTCCAAAATAAATTTGAGAAACAAAAAATGAAACAAAGAATTTATTCTAAAAGTCTCTTTTAAATATATATATATATATATATATATATATATATATATATATATATATATTATATATATATATATATATATATATATATATATATATATATATATATATATATATATATATATATATATATATATATATATATATATATATATATATATATATATATATATATATATATATATATAATATATATTTTATTTTTTTATTTTTTTATTTTTTATTTCTATTGTAAAGAATGAAGTATTGTATACTGTCATGAAATGAAATTTAATGCAAGATTCTTAGATAACGGATATGCTGAAACCTTAAGATTGAGCATAATTTTAAAAGGAAACAGAAATGCTTGAAAGGGTCGTAGCAAAATCGGAAATTCTGTAATAATTTAAACACTAAAGTTCATTGTAAATTGAGTCTACTTTGAAGACAGAACGGAAGGTAGGAAATGAATAAAAGAAATAAAGTTTTGAAATAAAAAATTTAATGAGGTATAAGATAATTAGTTTAGATATGAAATTAAGGTTAGAATTGATTTGATGTTAGATCGAAAGAGCTAAGAAAGGGAGAAAAGAAAGGAATTTTGTACTTAAAGGAATTAGATAAAATAAGGTGTGAAGGTATTAAGGTCAGAGATAGAAAGTTAAGATTTGGCTTAATTATAAAAATAGGTTTCTTACGTATTACTAAACAATGTTTTAGCCGTAGCGTTGAAACCTTTCCTCATCATGAGGTAACATGGGTTACTCCAAAATGGTTCTTTCATCTTGGTAAACAGGCAAGTAGGATTCTGAAAAAAAAAATCGATGTTAGAGATTATATTTCGGTTTCAGCTCTTGAAATTCAAATGGAACTTTAAAAATTAGAATATGGTCAAGCAATTTATTTAAATCTCCAGTGAAACTATTTTCAAACTAGTTTTCCAAAATTACTGGATTTTTTTCCAAATGCTTTTTAAAAGTTATAAAAAGAAAAGAACACACACACATAGACATACATAAAAAAAGTAGTTTCCTTTCATATCAATTTAACTATACAAGAACCAGCATTTGTAAAATTCTATTCTTCAGTGAGAGTTCTCTGATTAATTAAGTAATCAATTCCAATTTTCACCAAATGTCTGGAATCGTTTGACGTAGATCATACTTGAGCATTGTCATGTAGAAGGAATCAGATTTGTTGTGACAAATTTCGGAGCAGAGATTTGTTAGGATTTCGAGAATTGAGAATTTAATGCATAAAAAAGGAAGAGTGAGAGAAATCAAAATGTTTTTGACATTGATCCTTATTTTCTTATATTCATTATCTTCCTGCTGAAGTTGCACTTTTCCATTGTAATGAATGCTGTTTTGTTGCAAAAGTCATAAGAGCGAAAACCCGTCAGGAGCCTTCAGAAATAATTTGGGTAACATTCTCGGTTCTCCAGTCAGAATTATCTGACAAGCTCAGAATCAGTATCAACTTTCTCGCATAACATATCGTGTATAATTTCAAATCAATCATCTTATAACTCTCGCAACATTTTCAATATTTGTTCTTATCTACAGTATATGATTTCCCCTTATTCTCTTATTAATCAAATAATATTCAGACTACTTTGATACTCTTATGCTACCGAGACATCTGCGGTCAGCTAATTAATCAAACCTTTTAGGTTATTTTCATTATTGAAAATACCTTTGCATAGGATAGCCAACAACCAGATGTCACATTTACATCTACAGCTTCAAATTTATACTATTCAATATTATATATATATATATATATATATATATATATATATATATATATATATATATATATATATATATATATATATATATATATATATATATATATATATATATATATATATATATATATATATATATATATATATATATATATATATATATATATATATATATATATATATATATATATATATATATATATATATATATATATATATATATATATATATATATATATATATATATATATATATATATATATATATATATATATATATATATATATATATATATATATATATATATATATATATATATATATATATATATATATATATATATATATATATATATATATATATATATATATATATATATATATATATATATATATATATATATATATATATATATATATATATATATATATATATATATATATATATATATATATATATATATTTATATATATATGTATAAAGTGCCAAATAATTACCTGACCCATTAGTTCTCCAATAGTAGTAGGTATTATAATCTCTTGCATTAATGCTGTAAACTTTCCTCGTCGAATTGTTTTAATAGCTTCAGGCGTTGTGAATTCATCAGTATATCCAACAGATTTTGCAAATATTTTGCCAAAGGTAGAGTTTGGGGGAGCACTCTAAGAAAAAAAGACAAAACTGATATATATATAATATATATATAATATATATATATATATATATATATATATATATATATATATATATATATATATATATATTAGGGATGGAGTGAAGTATCGGTATCGGTATCGGTATCAGTATCGGCATATTTTTGAGTATCGGTATCGGCATCGGTATCGGTAAATTTTTGAACAAGAGTAAAGTATCGGTATCGGTAGTAGTATCGGCAAATATCGGCATATTTTTAGGTATTGGTATCGGGTATCGGTATCGGAGAATTTTTAAGTATCGGTATCGGTAAAAATTTTGGTATCGCTCCATCCCTAATATATATATATATATATATATATATATATATATATATATATATATATATATATATATATATATATATATATATATATATATATATATATATATATATATATATATATATATATATATATATATATATAATATATGGGTTTCTAATATTTTCCTTGTATAATTAAAATAGGTTTCCTAATAATTTTGATGAAAATTTTCATAAATTTCATTTCAATAGATTCATCGGTGGACTTTAATAATAAAATTAATAATAATAATAATAATAATAATAATAATAATAATAATAATAATAATAATAATAATAATAATAATAATAATAATAATAATAATATAATAATAATAATAATAATAATAATAATAAATAATAAAAATAAAATAATATAATATATATATATATATATATATATATATATATATATATATATATATATATATATATATATATATATATATATATATATATATATATATATATATATATATATATATATATATATATATATATATATATATATATATATATATATATATATATATATATATATATATATATATATATATATATATATATATATATATATATATATATATATATATATATATATATATATATATATATATATATATATATATATATATATATAATGATTAATAATTAATAATGTCATTTAATAATATAATTTATGTAATAAGAGAGGGTGAAAGATCAAGCATACTATATGTAATTACAAATCTGACGTGTACTGGAGGTCTAGGTTTCGATACCTAAAGAGAAATTTTTTTGTAGCGATATTTCCTTTTCTGTAAAATTGTGAATATTTAGTATTTATTATTTTTTACTCACCTCTCTGTAAATGGCTTTTATGCATCTATCAGAGCTACTGTTATCTCTCATTATTCTTTTTCATTTACCTGTGATAAATTATATATATATATATATATATATATATATATATATATATATATATATATATATATATATATATATATATATATATATATATATATATTATATATTTATATATATGTAGGAAAGTCACTTCATTAGTCAAAATAATGACCGACATGAATGAAAACACTCCATTTGAAAACATAGTTTTACAGGAAAAATGATGAGAGTCTTTAAAAAGACGAGACATACGAATTCTTCCAACAGATGGAGGTTTCTAGGCATGAGATATCAAAAGAGCAGAGCCCATAGTACAATCAATATTATAAGGAGAGTGATGCAGTATTTCAATTTCTGGAAAGTTAGGAAGAGATTGAAGGGAGTTAGTTAGAGCAGGAGAGTTCTTAAGTCGAAAATTCTGGAATTCACCTTTTCAAGGAGAGCTGAATGAAATGGAACTTGCCTTGATATGGGAAGAATACTTTTCTACAAAGGCAAACGACGCCTCTATTCAGAGCAAAGAACTGGGATGGTAACAGGAAATTCTCAAGACGTCTCAAGACACAGATTTTTGGGAACTCATTTCCAAACAAAATGATCCTTTTATGAAAAATCTCGAAGATTGGAAAAATCAAGAATATTTAGAACAATTGTCATGAAAGAAGATCTCATAGCTGTATGGAAGATTATGTTGAGTAGTTTGATGAAAAAAACTTTGTTCTAGATATTGGAAATATATTAGAAATCAGTTGCTCCAAGGTCATCTTCCTTGCAATATTATTTGCATTAAAAGGGTTTTGATAAAGAAGCAACGAAAAATGAAGTCGACAGAGTTAGAGTGAATAGCAGAAGGAATGATGGATGAGATCAAATATTTTGGTGTGGAACTGAAAAAAAAATGTATCGACCTAGGTTGAAATACGAATACAAACAATTTCGTTTAGAGTTTGGCTTGCAGCTCCGGTATATATCTAAAACCCTTCCACCTCCTTTTCTCCAAAATAATATACTAACCTCACTTAACAAACTCTTTCTTTTTAACCTTCTCTCTTTCTAAGTAATTACTCCCTCTCCATTTCGACTACAATATATTACTCAATTTCTTGATTATAGAAAGAAAGAAATTGTAAGAAGTTAATTAACCAAAATTGTTTTGCACCAAAACTTATAAATATTTAAAACTTTTTCAAATAAAAGTTCAATCACTCTTTCATTTATCACTCGAGATTTTAAGCTAATCTATTTTATTTCAATAACATTAATTATACTTTGACGTAAAAGTAATATTAATATTAAATGAGAATATATATATATATACATATATACACACATATATATATATATATATATATATATATATATATATATATATATATATATATATATTATATATATATATATATATATATATAATATATATATATATATATATATATATATATATATATTCCCATAGTATATTTCTGATGGCATAACTGCCGTTTTGCTATTCTCTAAAGCTGAACTCTTCGCTCAAACTTTTGCCTCTAATTCAACAGACGATTCCCAGCTCTTCCTACTCATTCAAGCCCCTGCAACTAATTTATGTCTAAAATTGTAATTTCTTCTAAGGACGTTATTTCTGTTCTCTCTGAGCTTTACACCAAGAAGGCGTATGGTACTGGTGGTATACCTCCTGCCGTTCTCAAAACTTGTGCTTCAGAGCTTGCACCCTGCCTTAGTAAACTAATTCGTCTATATCTTTCCACTTTAACCTTCCCTTATTGCTGGAAACGTGCGCTCATTCAACCTATGCTGAAAAATAGAAACCCTTCTCAATCCTTTAACTACCATGACATATTTTTTAACATCCGTTCTTTTTAAAGTTTTTGAATCTATCCTTAACAGGGAGATTTGAAACATCTCAATTCTTCGAATCTTGACTTTTGTAAAAAACGCTTTACTTTTTATCTTCTTTCTCTTCTCTCTGACTCTTGGTTGGTCCTCCGCTCTTCGGCATTACGGGGAATCTTTTGTTGTCGCTCAGTGCATATCTAAAACTTTCAATAGAGTCTTGCACAAAGCCTTGATTTCCAAACTTCCCTCTTTTGGAATCTATTCTTCTTTCTGTGGCCTTCTCTCTGATTTCCTTTCTGGTTTTTCTATAGTAGCTGTTGTAGACAGCCACCGTTCATCCTTTAAATCTATTAATAATGGTGTTTCTCAAGAATCTGTGCTATCCCAACATTTTTCTACTTTTCATTAATGACCTACTCTCTGTTACTTTATTTCCTTTCCTCTCCTATTCCGATTACTTCACCCTTCATTTCTCTTTTCAGTTTTAAAGGCGCATCTCCCAATAACAGTTAAAAGACACAAGGAGGGTAGCTTTGAAGCAATTGACCTCTGATCTGTTTCGTATTTCAAATTAGGGCAGAGAAAGTATGGTAATTTTCAATGCCTCCAAAACTCAATCCCTACATCTCTTTACTCGACACAACCTTCCACACAACTATGAATATCTTCGAGAACACAAAACTCAAACCTTTGTCTCCTTAATATTCTCGATGTTTCTTTTTCTCGTGATCTTTCTTGGAAAGATCAGATTACTTCTCTTTATGAATAATTTCCTCCAGAGTTTGGAAAAATCAGGAAATCTTGTCCAATTAAGAGCTGATATGTCCCGATACATGGCGTTTAAAGGTGTGTAATTCAAAGGAAATTGGGAAAATACATAAAATGAGCGTGTTCCAGACTTTACCAGTAGAGAACATATAAGACTGATCATAACAGTTAAGTCTGGGGTCAGAGAGTTGGACAGAGAAAGGACAGAGACTCTGTTGAAAGGCGTGTGGCACGAGCCCTTCTCAACGGAGGAGGTATGCGACGGGAGAGTTCAGAAGAGAAATGTATATTGTAATATCGATAGTATAGAGAGAGTAACCCAACAACTCGGCTAGCAGAAGAGACTGGAGAGAATTAGGGAGAGCGGAAAAGTTGATTAGATGAAAAGCCTTAGACTTCCCCTTTTCTAGGAGAGCTTTATGAGTGGAACCACCCTTAATGCATGATTCATACTCCACACAGGGACGAAGAACACCTCTATAACGAGCAAGCAACTGGGGTGTTATGAAGAAATTCTGAAGGCTGTTCAGAGCACCCAACCTCTTTGAAATTTTTTTGAATGAGAAGTAATGTGATCTATCCAAGAAAGATCACGAGAAAAAGAAACACCAAGAAAATTATGGAGAGATTGAAGGTTTGAGTTGTGTGTTTTCGAAGAAGATATCATAGGTGTGTGGAAGGTTGTGTCGAGTATAGATATAGAGGAATTGAGTTTTGGTGGCATTGAAAAAGACAAGAAAGATAAAAAATTAGAAATCAAATCTGCAA
>SEYY01010527.1:0-47096 GCA_009176605.1 Armadillidium nasatum
TTATATATTTGAGGCTTTCTTATTTGAAAATTTGTTAGTGGAATTTTAGACTCTGATCCTATAGTTAGAACTGTTTACCCTCAGTCCAAACAAACAATAACAATACTAATACATGCACGAAAGACTAGGTCTATCCCATCCCTAGTTATCAGTTATTCATGCATAGATAAAAGTAAAACTAAGCCCAATTATGCATGCAATATTCAATGAACCATCAACATCTACAAAAAAAAAAAAAAACTGCAATTAGGCTTAGTCATAGGTTAATCTGTTGATCTAAAAATTCATATATACCCGCCAAATTGGCTTAGTCAAATACCTAAACCATCCATATATTTTTCTAGTCCCCTTTTAAATTTGACAAGAGAATCACAGTCAACAATCTCTTGTGGCAAGTCATTCCAAAAATTAACAACTCTATTGCTGAAAAAGTATTTTATTAGATCGAGATGGCATGGCTTCTTTTAATTTTCTTATCATGTCCTCTAGTTATTCTTCCACGGTCTACTATAAAGTATTTTTCAATCTCTGTATTACTGTCAGATGCAAATATTTTGTAAACTTGTATCATATCCCCTCTGAGAAATCTCCTTTCAACCGAGAACATTCCTAACTCCTTCAACCTCTCTTCATAGATCTTATTTTCAAAGCCAGAAATCATCCTTGTTGCTCGACGTTGTACTCTCTCCAGCATATCTATGTCTTTTCTTAAATGAGGAGCCCAAACCTGTGCACAATACTCTAATGCTGGCCTAACATAGCTAGACTTGTTAGGTTTTATTCAAAGTTTACCATATATATATATATATATATATATATATATATATATATATATATATATATATATATATATATATATATATATATATATATATATATATATATATATATATATATATATATATATATATATATATATATATATATATATATATATATATATATATATATATATATATATATATATATATATATATATATATATATATATATATATATATATATATATATATATATATATATATATATAGGGTAAACTTTGGTTTTATCATGTTTAACTATTTACTTTTATTTTGACCTTGTTAAACGGTTCTGGTTTGTGGTATTAGGAGTTAGGAATTTCATTCCTGGGAATTTGAATGGGAAGACCTATTAAAAAGCTAGTTGTTATTATTTACTCTTAAAATATTAAACGTAAACCTTTCACTTTGAAGGCAAACCTTCCAAATTAGCTATTTTGGAAACACTCCCATAAAAGCGAATTTGGAGTTTATAAAACATTTGTCTATGGTGAGTTAATTGCAAACGTACTTTTTTTTGTTGTTTTTATGTTTTACTTTATAGGCTGAGAAAATATTACATAGTTTGGTTTAATTCTTTTATATTTGGGTTTGACAGACACAGAACTGTTTAATTTCCTTTTTCGAAGGTTTCTGGGTAAGAAAATCCCATTAATCTAAACAATAGTCTAAGTAAGAAAATCACTTATCCAAAAGTAGGAGATGAAACCTTTAAACTCAGTAAACGAACAAGACCTAACCTGCTAATATAAGTCAAATTTCAAGTTAATCAATTAAAACAAAAGGCAAAAAAGAAACATAGCTAAACCAATACAATATAATTGACCCAAAATTTAAAATTTTTTTTTTAGCAATCCACTTTCTTTAAAAATAAATTTGTCTTCCTCCGCCATTATGGCAGTCAGCTCTTTGAGCATTTAGACAGTGAGAATGCGAGAAAATGCACATATTTGATAAAGTGCTCAAACAATAAAAGATCAAAGTGCGAATTCGGCGAGTATTCTTGTTTCGAAAACTTAGCTAGAATTTATATTTTCTTCCCTCGAACTCTTTTATTAAAAAGAAGAAGAGGAAAAATAAAAATTTTAAATTTCTGATTTCAAAGTACGTTTGCACTTGTTTATTTTTATTTTTTGGCCTCCTAAAATACATTATAATTAAATTAATGATAATAATTTTTACATTTGTAAAGAGTGGAAGCCTAAAATGTGTATTTTGTTACAATACCACAAAGTGGTTAGTGTTAGTCAATTTTTAAACTTTTTTTCAAATTGAATGTGTTTGTGTTTTTTTCAAATCATTTTAACCGTTATAAACATGTACAGAAAACCAAAAAAAATTAAAAGTATCATCTTATTGGCAGTTATAATAATACTATATAATTATTACAATACAGTATTAGAGCATTTTTTTGCGCATCCACTATCATTTTGCCTTCCCTTAAAATGACCATGATAAAATAGTCTGCAGTTAAAAGCTACAATGACCTATCTAAACTCCCGCCCGAAAAATGTAACAATATATATATATATATATATATATATATATATATATATATATATATATATATATATATATATATATATATATATATATATATATATATATATATATATATATATATATATATATATATATATATATATATATATATATATATATATATATATATATATATATATATATATATATATATATATAGCCATATATTTTTTTTACAAAAGACAAAATTCAGATTTTCAATTTTGTATTTCTTGTAGAATATTCTTAAATTTCAATAATTGTTTTTAAAGTAGTGGATTTTTTTCATACTAGACCAGGTTACTGAAACTAGCAACATAACTATACCTTGGGAGTTCAACTGGAACTATGCATAGGGATTTGGAACTAGCAACATAGCCTATGAGTTTCTATTATTGGATTAAAGAGTGGGACTTCACTATAAGAAGTTGGAGGCTTAGGTTGTGATATGCGATACTAAGCTTTAAAAAATTTGAAATTAGTAAAAAATAAATAATAATTGGTGGATAATTATATTATAGCGACTAAAGATTGTTACAAAGTTGCGTTATATTCAAATAGCTTTTTGATAAAGCTTTTCTTTATAGAAAACGATGAGTGATGTAGCTGCGGATAGTCTGCAGGGACATATTCCCGTGGAGCATAATGTAACTGTAAATGAGGCTATGGACACAAGCTCTTGGACAGAAGTTGGTAAACGCAAGAGATCTTTAAATATAGAAGATGAAGACCGCCCAGTAATTAGGTCAAGGAGACCTGCTGGAGCTGCCCTAATTCAGGGATCATCACGTGTGTCTCCTGAGTTAGGCCTTCCTTCAGTTTCCAAAAAGGTGATCCCATCAATAGATAGAGGGAACACTGTAATCATCATAAAATCTACAGAGAATAAAGAAATATTTACTAAGCCTAGCAAAATGACTGAACTACTTAATAACTCTCCATTTGGTAAATACATCATTGAAGATTCAGTTTTCATGCTAGGACGTGGAGTTGGTTGCAAATTTGAAATTTTAGATTTAAATAAACTTGAAGTAGACTTATCCGATATCAAGAAGCTAGGATCTTATGATGTTCGATGTTGGGTACCTAAATCTGTTCGTGATGACCCGCTCAATATTCATTACGGTAAGATAGGCCCTATTGATGTGGAAGAAGAAATCAGTGATATCAAAAAAAGTATTCGGATTATTGGAAATAATAGTGTAGTAATTATGGATGTTCTTAGAGTACCTTCTAGAAAAGAAAATGAAGGTCAGTTTACTGAAGTCCCTTCTCAAATAGTAAAAATAAAATTTCGGGGTGACCTTCCTAATCGAGTTGCTATAGGACACTCAGTTTATCAAGTATCTCCTTGGATTCCAAAAGTTGCAAGATGTTTTAATTGTTGGAGGTTCGGTCATGGCCAACTGTCATGTAAAGCAACAGTACGATGTGCCAGGTGTAGTCATAATCATAAAGCTGAGGGTTGTATTAACGATCCTTTTTGCTACTTCTGTGGTGGCACTCATGCCATCAGATATAACAAATGCCCTGTCTTTCAAAAAGCTTTAAAGATATCCAGAGAGCATGCTGGGGAAATAGAGGGTGCAAAAACTCCTCTCACTTTAGAACTACAAAAATTAAACCCTAGAGAAAAACAGACTCATCAAATCACTAGGCCATTAACTAAACAATCTATTAGTCAAGGTAAGGTTAACCATCCACCTTCCAAGCCTGGATCCTCAAAGAAGACTTTTGCAGAGGTTCTTGCTGGTTTGAGCGATACGGACTTGGAGATCTCCGATGAAGAAGACACTCTGAATGAAGCAAGTAATTTGTCCACGAATTCTCATAATTTCTCTTCAAAGAGCAAAAAAAAGGGGTCAGAATAATTCCAGGTACTTCCATGATAGTGCATTCAAGAATGTTGAGGTAGATCCCACAACACAGTCTTTGGAGGCCCAGAATGAAATACATAAAAGACCGAGACATAAACAACCCCCAAAGAAGGAAATAGACTCTAGTTCCTCAGAGTTTGGTATTGATTTTTTGAAAAGAGTTGTTATTATTGGACAAAAGTTTTTCAATTCCTATACTTTACACAAATCTTTTAGTGCAGCCTTGTTTACAGTATGTGGTGATATTTTTGAACTGGTGACATCATTCTCAAATCATTATGGCCAATGATTCTATTATTTTATGGAATGCTAGATCTATTTTAAAGAAATTACCTGATTTAAAGCATTTTCTATATGTACATCAGCCTTTATTATTGGGAATATCTGAGACTTGGCTTAAGCCTTCCATACAGCCTAGATTCAGGGGATATAATATTGTTAGGTGGGATAGAAAGGAAGGAAGTGGTGGGGGTCTCCTTATCTTAATTCATCAATCCCTCCATTTTAGAAAGGTGGATCTACGGTCCTTTCCCAAATGGTAAATTGGAAACTTTAGCAATTAAGGTGAGTCTTCTCAGGGGGTGGACTCATTTCCTACTTTGCTATAACCCTTGCAAGGATGTCTCTACTATAGAATTTGACCATTATACAAGTCAGCTATGCCCCCCTTTGTTGTTTGTTGGAGATTTAAATGCACATCATCAAAATTGGGAACCAGGACTTCCAAAGTCAGCAGTGAACAAAACAGGACTTGCCTTATATAATTTTCTTACAAACTCAACAAATCTTAACTTACTCACTCCCCCTGGTATGCCTACACGGATTAATCCTTATAATGCCTTATCTTCTACCTTAGATTTAGTAATTGGCTCACCTACTTTTCAAGATTTAATGTTCCATTCAGGATCATATTTGGGGAGTGATCATTTACCTGTAATACTAACTTTCCCTCAGAAGCAATCATTTGAAAGTTTCACAGCAAGGCCAAGGTGGAGATTATCTGAGGATGCTCTTATTTGGAATGAATTTTCTTGTAATACAAACTTTATATTGGATGATAATAGATCTTTGGAGGAGTCAGTAGACTTCCTTAACAATACACTGAAAACATCTGCCTCCAGATACTTCACATTATCTTCAGGTAAATTTGGCACAAAGCCTAGACATTTCTGGTGGAATGAGAGCTGCAAACAAGCAGTTAAAGTTAGAAATGCTGCTTTTAATAAATGGAGATCTCACCCAACTGTCACCAACTGCATTGATTATAGGAAAAAGGCAGCTTCTTGCAGACATATTATTATCAAACAAAAAAGGGATTCATGGAGACAACTCACAAGTAAATTCAATTTTTCCACATCTGCAAAGGAAGCATGGTCAGTTATAAGGAAGATGTCTGGAACATACATCCCTCAGAATTTTCCTCTGACAGTTGATGGTGGGGTACTTGTTGATGCTCATACTAAAGCGGAAGTATTTGCACTTCATTATCGGAAAATCTTTTCTATCCCAGACCCTCTAGAGAACAGAGGAGATTATAAATTGAAAATACAGAATGCGATTGATAGTGACTCATCTAATGATGGCATGGCACACTCATTTCTTTTGGATGAGCTAAACGTAGCGATTCACTCATTAAAACATAATAAAGCAATGGGACTCGATTATATACCTAATGAATTTTTGAGTCATTTGAATGAAGATTCTCTCAGAAACTTACTTCAACTGTATAATAACAGCTGGCTGAATGGCATTTATCCAAAACCCTGGAAGAAATCTGTTATACTTCCATTCATAAAACCAGCCAAAGATGACACCCAACCAGAGAGCTACAGGGCCATTAACTTGCTCCCTTGCCCAGGAAAGTTAATGGAGAAGATGGTGAATGGAAGATTGGTTTGGTGGTTGGAAAAGCATGGTTTCCAGTTGAATAGTCAATATGGCTTTCGCCCTGGTATGTCAACCATTGATTGTCTAATTCATTTGGAAAATATCATTCATGGTGCATATCACAAAAAACAGTATGCACTAATTCTGTCTATAGATCTTAAATCTGCTTTTGATTCTTCTTCTCATATTGGAATATTATATAAAATGGCTAAGGCACAAATTAAGGGTACTCCACTGAAATGGTTACAAAACTTTTTAGTGGAGAGGGAATTCTCTGTCTCTGTACATGGTACACTGTCAACTCCTTCCAAAATCACTTGTGGAGTCCCACAAGGCTCAGTCCTCAGTCCTACTTTATTCTCTATTTTGATATCCGACCTTGCTAAGGTGTCTCCAAATATTCTAGCATATGCTGATGATATTGTGTTGTATGCTACATCTTCAGATCTACATAAAGCACAATTGGAGATGCAGAAAGTAGCAGACTCTCTGCACCATTGGACTAAACAGTGGGGTTTACAGATCAATCCAAGTAAAAGCTCCTTGATTTGCTTCACAAAAAAGAGGATCCCTTTTATTCCTTCTATAACTATAGATAGCCAGATTGTTCCTCAGAGAAGTAATTTTAAATTTCTTGGGCTATTTTTTGACGCTCCACGTTTAACATGGAAAAATCATATCGCTTATCTATTAGATAATTGCTCAAAACGACTAAATATCATGCGAAGGGTTGCAGGCACCTCTTGGGGTGCTTCAACAACGTCTTTATTACATCTCTATACTAGTTATATTCGGAGTAAGATTGATTATGGTAGTGTTTTGTATGGATCCGGGTCTCTCACCAAACTTCGACAACTTGATACCATACAAAATACTGCTCTGCGAATTGCACTTGGGGTTTTTAAATCTTCTCCCATACCAGCTTTACAGATTGAATCAGGTATTCCATCACTGGCACAAAGGAGGAGGAAATTGTTAATATCCAAATTTATTAATATTTCGACAGCACCTGAGAGTTCTTACATGCATTATTTATATCAACAGTTTATCTTGAACTCTAGTAGTTTACATTCCAGCTCATTTATACACAGGGCATACAGAGCATCTCAAGGAATGTTTCCTTCCCTTCCTGATGTGGTCCCCATGCTCAACATTTCTGTACTACCTCCTTATTTTCAGAATCAGATAATATATGACACAGAAATATCAACTCAATGGCATAAGGGGGATACTCCTAAAATGGCTTTAGGTCTATATAGTGAGCGGATCAACAGGACATATGGCTTCCTTCCTGCAAGTGTATACTGATGGGTCAAAGATTTCTCAGCCAGTGAACTCAACCTCTTCTGCTATGTATTTTCCAACACTGAACATCACAACTGCATGGAAGCTGGAGGAATCTCATACAGTATTGTTTGCTGAACTTTTTGCTATTTATAAGGCATTGTCTTTTATTATTCAGGCACTTCCCCCTCAAAAGGTTGTTATTTGTACTGATTCCATGTCTTCTATTCATGTTATTAAATCAAAAATTCATCATGGTTACAAGAAAATACATACCAAAATACAGGAATGTTTCCAACAGTTAGCTTTGGATCAAAGATGGTTGATTCATTTTCTTTGGTTACCTTCTCATGTAGGTATCCTGGATAATGAAATTGTTGATGCTGCAGCAAAGCTGGGTCATAATTTTGAAACAATCTGTATTTTTCCGATGGAGAATAAAGAGATCTTAACATGTGCAGGAAGTGCCCTTCAGCAGGAAATTAGGAGAGAAAATAATGATTTTCTTAGTTTACATCCTTTGGGACAGTTCTACTTGGATGATAATTGTGTCTCATTCCCAGCAAATAATCGTAGGCTAGAAACAGCAATGTTTAGATTGAGAATAGGTCACACAGGTCTCAAGGCTCACATATACAAGTTTAAAATGGCTCAATCGCCTTCATGTCCTCACTGTGCATTCCCTACAGAAACAGTTGAACATTTCTTGATTACATTGCCCACAGTACATGGTGGCTAGGAATCTGCTCTTTAGCAGGCTGAGGACTTTAGGAGTTTCACTCATTAATGTCACAACTTTGTTGGCACTGAATAATGTACCTCCAATAGGCAAACAGCAAGCATGGCAGTATATCCAGCAATTTTTAAGACAGACTGGTAATTTATACAGGATATAGATAATTCTATCAAAGTGTGAACTTGTGTGTGAAAATGACTAATTGTTTATTTTTTTTATTTTCTTTTCAAATACGATTTCGTTTATTATTAAATGAGACATCTAATAATTGAGAAGTAATTGAGTAAAATATGCATTTTGATTAAAAGCTGAATTTTTTCGATCAATCAAGTTTCAACTATGGAAGAAGAAAGAAGATAGAAGCCATGGTCAATAGGCCGATGCTGCCTGACGACCATTAAAAATATAAAAATAAAATAAAATCTAATTTAAAGAATGATTTCTGATCAATTGTCTTCATATAAGTTTTTTTTTTTTTTTTTTTTTTTTTTTTAATTGGAATTAGTAAAATTAAAAATGTTAGTAAATTTAATCTAGCAAACTTGTTTTTTGAGATTGTCAATCTGATTGATGTCATTATTGTTATATTTTATGTATGTACGAGTGTTAACCATTAGATTGGTTTCGTTCAATACTGTATGCTAGGTCTACTTGCTAATAATAAAGGCAATGTCTTCAGTTTACACTAAAACAGCATTGTAACTGAAATTTATAACAAAGCCTAAGAGTTTCTAGTACAAGGTTGCTGGATCATTGGCATTATTAAAAATTTTAAAAATTTTTATTACAGCTATTATATATATATATATATATATATATATATATATATATATATATATATATATATATATATATATATATATATATATATATATATATATATATATATATATATATATATATATATATATATATATATATATATATATATATATATATATATATATATATATATATATATATATATATATATATATATATATATATATATATATATATATATATATATATATATATATATATATATATATATATATATATATATATATATATATATATATATATATATATATATATATATATAT
Organism: Armadillidium nasatum; assembly: GCA_009176605.1. Lineage (NCBI taxonomy): Eukaryota > Metazoa > Arthropoda > Malacostraca > Isopoda > Armadillidiidae > Armadillidium > Armadillidium nasatum. The sequence goes on from SEYY01010527.1 coordinate 9,191, forward strand.
ATATATATATATATATATATATATATATATATATATATATATATATATATATATATATATATATATATATATATATATATATATATATATATATATATATATATATATATATATATATATATATATATATATATATCGAAAAATATTGATAATCGAAAATATCGGAGAGGCCTAACGTAAATAAACAAGAACTTTGCCGAGAATTAGAACTATTACACTAGACATACACACAATTATTATTACTTACTTTTCTAGCAGAACCTAATTCGACTTATCATAACCTGAACTACCAAAATTGCCGTAAAAAGAGGCCTAACCTACACAAGAATTTAAAAGAGACCTAACGTACACAGGAACGTTTGCACGACATAGTAGCCTAGGGCTAATTATAGGTATAAAAAATATCGATATAAAAAAATATCGATATAAAAAATATCGAAAGTCAAAAACAATCTACACCTAAGCCATATATATATATATATATATATATATATATATATATATATATATATATATATATATATATATATATATATATATATATATATATATATTTTTTCCTCCGAAATAGTTATAAAACTTGTTGGTAATATTTCATTCCTATGATCATGTAGCAAACTCGTTGCGTAAGTTGTTTTAGCCTTGAAACATCTATTCTTCTTGCATAGAGACTCTCTACTCTCATTTACTAATCTCAGACTGCCTGCTCAACTAGCGTTTTTTCGTAGTACAATAAACTGATTATTTGTAATAAAAGTATAATGTGTTATATATATCTTAAATTTATGGTATAAACATTTTAAAAAGATTTTAGGAAAAATTAAATAAATGATAAATTAAACTGTTAATAATAATATACTGTTTATAGTTTCAAATTCTTAAGCATAGTTCCAGTTGAATTCGTAACACATAGGTATGTTGTTAGTTTCAGTTACCTGGTTTCTTACGAAAAAATCCACTACTGTAATTGCTACAATTACCAGATTTTTTTTTTGCTAAATTCAAAATTTTTCTAAGTCTGCCTCAAAAAAAAGATATTGACTATAAAAAAATCTAACTAAGTGGGTATAAAAAAAAAGGTTATGTATTTGCTTATAAAATAATATAAATTTTCTTTAAAGTTTAAAAATTTTTAATGCTTTTTTGAAACAGTGTAAAACCAACCACATCATGGGGGAAAACTAACTATTTAAAAGTCTGATTAACTTTTATATTTTTCAACCGAATTACATGAAATTTTCAGAAATTTTCCTGTGCACAGCACCAAGATGGTTGGATATATATATGAAAAATTATTTCTAAATAATAAATGTGTATCTTGCCCAACTGTACAACCTCTGCAACTTTCTTTTTTATACCCAACCATTAAGTTATTGCAAGAGAAAAATTTAATTTTTTTCAAAATTTTTCCTGTGCAAAGCACCAAAATGACTGAACATAGAAATTTTTTTTAAAATAGGTTATATAGTTGGGCAAGATACAAATTTTTCATTCAGATATTTTTGTATACCCTGTGATTTTGATGCTGAGCTTCTATGCACACTTTCAGTATGTTGTGTAAATAAATTTTTTTCCTCTAAAATTGAGAATATTTATAGTTTTTCATAAAAAATATTGATTACAATTTATATTTCAGGGTGGTTAGTTTTACCTAGTCGTCCAGTATATATATATATATATATATATATATATATATATATATATATATATATATATATATATATATATATATATATATATATATATATATATATATATATATATATAGTATATGAGTAAAAGCTAATTCTTTCCTTTTTTTGTTGTTTTTTGTGAAAATGGTAATTTTTTGTCTTATTTTTATCTTTTTTGTACTTTTCAAGCTAATTAAGCTTAAACTTATGCTAGAAAATTATCCATTTTGTATATAAAAAGTCTTCTTAGTTTCCATAGTCAAAATGTTTTTAATTATAGTTTATATGTTGTTAATGAATTTTTTCTTTAATGAATTTCCTGTGTTTTATTTTGTTTATTATCCCTTTATCCATAGTAATAAAAGTAACCATTTTTATTTTTTTGCAGGAAATTAATAAAGTATCTTAAATAATTATTATATTTTAAATGCTCGCATAGGTATAAGTGAAATTTGTACTTAATATAGTTTTTCAGTGCCAAATGTATATTCTGTTATACGTTCCTGTATTAAACCTGCATGCTATTTTAATTAATGTAATTGAACAAGTTACGTAACTTTTTGATTTGCAACATTGTGCTATATAAATGAGTTCTCGAACTCCATCTAGAATTTCATTACGAAGAAAGAGATTGTGCAATGAGTTTGAATCTAGTAAGTATTTATTTTTTAATTCCTGAAATAAGTTTTCAGATACATTGTAGACATTTTTTTTGCTTTGAATATTACATAAGTGAAAATAGTTTTAAAAATACTTGACTAAATTATAGATCATTTTTAGTTTTTGCAAGATGGTTTGTTGTTATTTTTGAGTATTTGATATGATATATGTTTATACTAGAGATGGGCCAGACATCAAGTTGCTATTTAGTCTTTTTTTTATGTATCCATCTATCCAGCCAGATATCTAATAAAAATACAAAATTATTTATGAAATAAAACTTCAGAGTATTAAAATATACCATATGTACTATCTTTATCTACTCTGTTTTAAATAACAGAGCCATTAGCTATTCATGTTAAATTAAAATATATATATATATATACGGTATATATATATATATATATATATATATATATATATATATATATATATATATATATATATATATATATATATATATATATATATATATATATATATATATATATATATATATATATTTATTATATATATTATATATATATATATATATATATATATATATATATATATATATATATATATATATATATATATATATATATATATATATATATATATATATATATATATATATATATATATATATATATATATATATATATATATATATATATATATATATATATATATATATATATATATATATATATATATATATATAATATATAGATCTTTATAGAAAGTTAACTCGCTCACTCTCTATTAATAAACTTTAACTTAGTTTTTAAAACCACTATAATTAAAATTTAAAAAGTAAAACACTGAACAGATACTAACATTGATAAAAAAAAAAAAAAATAACCAACAATGGAGGATTAAAAACAAAAAGAAAGTGGCAACAGTTTCAGAGTCTCATTTCCTGTCTCCCTCTTCAGGCCAATAGTAAGAGAAAACTCTTACTGTTGGCCTGATGAGGGAGACAGGAAATGCGTCTCTGAAACTGTTGCCACTTTCTTTTTGTTTTTAATCCTCCATTGTTGATTATTTTTTTTATCTTCAATGCTAGTATCTTTTTAGTGTTTTACTTTTTAAATTTTTAATTATATTGGTTTTAAATACTAAGTTAAATTATATAATAGAAAGTAGCGAGTTAACTTTCTATAAAGATATTTTATATATATATATATATATATATATATATATATATATATATATATATATATATATATATATATATATATATATATATATATATATATATATATATATATATATATATATATATATATATATATATATATATATATATATATATATATATATATATATATATATATATATATATATATATATATATATATATATATATATATATATATATATATATATATATATATATAGTTGGTGCAAAAAAATACTGTGCCAATTTCTGATGTTTAATTGAGGATGCCATAAATGTATTGAAAGAAAATGCTGATTGGCATGCAAAAAAGTAAGAAGTAGGGGATGACAAGAACTGTAAAAGCCATAAAATTGTGAGTCAGCATGAATTTGTCATTCATGGTAAGTGTCTTGTTTTTCTTTGATCTGAGCTTAGGGTTCCTTTCGCTTGCTCCCAGAAGTCTATTTTTTGTAAAAGTAGCTAGGGGAGGTAGTAAGGACCTGAAACTCTACCAGGTTGAAGCAGTAGCATCGTTGGTCCATCCATAGAAGTCCAAAAATAAATAAATAAGAAAATATCAATTTCAAAAGTACTTGTAAGCTTAATATGTCTTTCAAACAATGTTAGCACGAAAACAGTGAGAAGGGATCTCAGTAGGCTCAATATTCATGGGATTGCTGCAATCGCCCAACCTTTTGTAAACAACATGTATGTCAGAAAGGGAAAAGAGTGGTGCATTACTTGTAAGGATTGAACTTCCTGATGATGGAAGAAGTCTTTTTGTCAGATTAATCAACTTTCACACTGTTCCCAACCTCTGTCCAAGTTTATGTGTGGAGAACACCATCCCAGTAATAAAATCTGGGTTACCTTATGTCGCAGTTGAAGCATGGAGGAGGTTCTGTCATGGCTTTGTTAGTCATATCATGGTATTCTGTAAGCCCAATTATTACCATGTGTGATAATGTAACTTCCAGGGACTGTGTGTGAATTTTGGATGACCAAGTTCATCCACTTGATCAAGGAAAAGTTTCTTGGAGGTTGTGCCATTTATCAAGATAATAAGGCTACAATTCATACAGCTCATGTTTTCTATTTATGGTTTGATTAACATGTGGATGAAAAATTTCATGTCTTCCCTTGCCCCAACAATTGCCAAAATTTTATAAAAGAGCCCCTGTGGTCATATTGGAGAATAGGGTTTGTGATCACTATCCACCACCAGCATCCCTACTGGAATTTCTTCTTCTACTACTGAGGAATGGTATAACATTTCATTATTTACCATCCTGTAATTCTTTAAGCAGTTATTTTTAGGAGAATTCAAGCAATTATGAATGTGAAAGGTGATCCCACAGCATTTTAAGAAATAAATACATGCATTTTTTCTAGGTGTTTCCATATTTTTTTTCCAACCCATATATATATATATATATATATATATATATATATATATATATATATATATATATATATATATATATATATATATATATATATATATATATATATATATATATATATATATATATATATATATATATATAATTTAAAATTGGCAATTAATGCAAATTTAAATAATAGTTAAAACTGAGATGATACATACTGGTATATATCCATCCAGATATCTAGTATCCCGTTTTTGGAGATTGCTTGATATCCAGTATTTTGTTATCTGGCAAATTTGCTATCCAGCCCATCCCTAGTTTTAATACCACGTATATTTTTTAATTATTATTATTATACTGCTTCAATTTTTATCATCATTATTATTACTTTATTATTTAGCCTAACATTTATATATATTTATGATTTTTCTTGAAAGATGAACCCTCTCCAAAACGAATATCCCCTGCAAAGAATGACCAGCTGGTTTCAGACCAAAAAAAAAATGAAAAAAAAGGAATCATTGAGACAGATAAATCATTAATTGCTACAAATATGATGACACCCAAGGTATATGTCTTTAATTAATACATCTATGTTATAGGTATATTCTTGTATTAGTATATTTTTTTTTCTAAGTCTAAGTTTAGTCAAAAGCCGATTATTGAAATTGTTTGGATATTTTAATTTTTTTTATTGAAATTAGTATATATTGTATATATAATTATTCATAGTGCTTTGATGCCATTTTTTCTTTTAAGAATTATAAGAAAAGGGGAGTGAAAAGAAATTTTCAAACGCCAAAAACTCCTAGAGACATTGAAAATACTTCATTGGGTAACAAAAATGAAGCCACTGAAAATGAGTTTTCACCCTCTCAATCACCATCTCAATTTCCTTCAAGTCAGATACCCTCAACCCAAGATTGGGAAGTAGTTTGGGATTGTAACTCACCTGGTTATTCCAAGGAGGAGCTAAAGAAAAGTACGAGTTGCAGTTCTTTTTGACTTTGTATTTAATATTATTTTTATGTGAAACACCATAATAAGCTACTGGTATAATTTTTAATGCAATTTATATATTTCCCAGGTTTATGTTTTTTTATGAAAACGTAATCTACCGGTACTTATTATTTTTTTTTTGTTTAGTTTACATTTCCTGAAAAACACTCAAGAGTGATAAGTCAAAAGTAATTGAATAATTAATTGCTCCTCCCTCTGAGGTGATCACATACTGTGTTTATTTAACATTTAATTTATAAAGCCTCCAAATATACTATGCATTTTAATAAGTTTAATATTCGGTATGTAACATTTCTTAATGATGATAATAATAATAAATTCGAATTTACTGGAATTTCAGTGGGAGATGATCATAGTGATAAATCATTCAACAGTTCACCAATTGCTTCATTTCCAAATCGTCTTTTTACAAAGCTTAAGCGCCGACCACTGCCATTGTCTCCAATACATCTTCCATCACGATTAAATTCGAAAAACTCAATGGCTGTTGCAGCTGAGCTAGATAGTTTATTAATTAAAGTTAATGGAGAGCGTAAGTTATATACCGTATATATATATATATATATATATATATATATATATATATATATATATATATATATATATATATATATATATATATATATATATATATATATATATATATATATATATATATATATATATATATATATATATATATATATATATATATATATATATATATATATATATATATATATATATATATATATATATATATATATATATATATATATATATATATATATATATATATATGCACACATACGCACGGAAGACCTGGGTTTGGAATGAGTGGTGATTAGGGTGATCGAAGATTTTCTGAAGAGAGAATCATTCATTTCGAATTTACCAAGATTTTTAGTTTGAATGTTATTTTGTGTGTGGGTATAGGCAGGCTTTGTTTGAAGATAGAGATGTTTTTGGCATGTTAAAGGGGCTTATAAATATGTTGAAGAGGAGAGGGAATAATAAGGTCCTCAGAGAATTCTTATTTCTTATTTTTTGCTGTTTTTGAGAAGTATTAATGTTAATTTTGTTTCTCAGATATGTTTTTGGTTTCATAATTTTAATAGAGGGCAAGATAGTTTTGTATTCAATCTTTTAGATAGTTTTGTATTCAACCTTTTAGATAGTTTTGTATTCAACCTTTTAGATAGTTTTGTATTCAACCTTTTAGATAGTTTTGTATTCAACCTTTTAGATAGTTTTGTATTCAACCTTTTGATGTGTGTTTAGGATTAATAAGATTGATTGAATAATCTTAGAAAAACAAAATAAATTACAGTCCAGTGTTAGTGACAAACAAAAATCAGACTTTAAAAATAAAAGAACGCAGTTTTACTTGTAATTTTTATGATTTTACATGTCATTAGAATGAACTATTTGTGGTTTATAAAAGTTGATCTTCAGTATTTGACAAGGCCAAGTTGTGAAGTCAAGGGGAGCAAATTTATTTTTGTTAGTTGAAACTTTATCGATCTGTTTATAAATCTACTTGTTTTTAACATAAGGGCTTCATGTTTTGCTTTAAAAAATCTATCAAAATATAGGCTTACTTATCAAATTTTGTCTTTTGCCATTTGAAAGTATATATATATATATATATATATATATATATATATATATATATATATATATATATATATATATATATATATATATATATATATATATATATATATATATATATATATATATATATATATATATATATATATATATATATATATATATATATATATATATATATATATATCATTCACAGGAATTCAACAACTTGAAGAACAGAGTGATGATAGTGAGCCTCTTGCCAATGATATTTCAAATATATTAAATGCCTCTTCCCAACCTTTTGATGTTTCCAATCTAGAAGAAGAAACTCTGAATCATTCTGTGCAAAATTCAAAAGAAAAGCTTGAAAAAGATTCTGTACCACATCATGAAGCCTCTGTTCCATTAGTTAAAAATGAAGCAAAGCAAACAAATTCTGAAACTAATGTTGATTTATTATCTTTTGATGACGACGATCTTTTTAGTGAGTCTTTTCTTTTGTCTTCTCAGGCACTTGAGGAATCCATGTTAAAAAAAGAACCTGAAACCCAAAAATCTAACTTCACTACAAATAAAAGCTTTAGCCCTTTATCAAGAATAAGAAAGAAAACTCCTACAGTGATCGATGATAATATAGAAGTCAAATTTGAAAAAAGGGATAATGAGAGTACAACCACCTCCCCTGTAAAAACAAAATCTTTAAGCAGTTATAAAATTGGCCCAGATACCTCATGTCATATTCCTAGTAAAGTGAGTAATACAAATAAATTACATATTTCTAGTGGCGTCGCTGATAGTGTTTCTGACAACTTTAGTCAGAATAAAGCGAAAACAAATTTACAAAATGATTTTGATGCTTCAGATTTATTAAATACTAAAACAAATGACAAAAACTTTGTTAAAATATCTGGTTTCAAAACAAACAAACCAAGGGCCACATTTCAATTGAATATACCAAGCAGTCAGTCTCTTCATAAACTTTTCACCAGTAAATTTTCCAGTAGTGAAAACCGTACTTCCTCTTGCAATAAAAACGAAATTGACACATCTGATAATACTCTGGTAATAAACGCTTCCAATAATGAAAAATATAACCGTTCTAAATCCGAATCTTCTCATTTATCGAACAATGTCACCAAAATTAAATCTTGTAATTCATTAATTGAAAGTAATTTTGGTTCAAATGTAACTCAAGAACTAGATGATGATGATGAAATTTTTGCTTCTTTTATGCCTGCACTAATTGAGGTAGAAGCAGAACATGTGAAAAAATTATCCCAAGAATTAAAAGTTAAAAACGAAGTATCAACTGCTACAGCATCTTGTATACAGTCAAGTGTAAATAGTTTTCCTAAATCTTCAGTATCCGATCAAATTTCGTTTTCCTTTAATAATAGTCAAAATCAATCCTCACAGTTAAAGCCTTGTAATATGCAAACAAAAACTATAGTAGCACGTGACGAAAATAGTATTCAAAATTATAATAAATCCTTGTGTGTGGATAGATTTTCAAAAACTAATAAACCTTCAAGTGAAAAGAGAGCTGGTATTTCGGAAGTAGTAACAGAATCATGCCTTACAAATCAAAAAAGCTCATCTGCATTAGATTGGAAGGATCAGAAGTTTAAAACTGAAAATAAAAGATCGGAAAGCTTACCAGCTTTTGCAGGTAATTAACTACAATAGGAAATTTAATAAAAATATATCATAAAAGTATTAATTTTTTTCGAAGGCAAGGGTTCCAAACATTTTTATTTATATAAAGTCAGGGCTGCAAAGCCAGTTTATTTTTGATTTTTGGTGACTTTGTCTCCAGTTCTCTCTCTTATCATTTTAAAATTTCCAGCTATAGATTTACTATTTTAAAATGCCCAGCTATAGATTTACTATTTTAAAAATGGTCAGCTTCAGCTCCATCATTTTGAAATTGTCTTGTTCTTGTTCTATGTACCTCTTTCTTTTATAATAAAGAAAATGTTTTTGCTTCTACTCAGAAAAAAAAAAAAATGTTTTTACTTCCAACTTTGACTCTGCAACCCTGTACAAAGGTCAATTATTATTATTAGTAGTAATGGGACAATGTTAAAAATAATTTCCTCAGAGAATGAATACCAATTCTTATTCCGATTAAGATACCAAACTGAAATTCATAGATTATTATTATGGATGATTGATAAAATTTGATTACATGACATTTCAAAATTTCATTCAATAAATTTAGTTGACTTTCAGATCAAACTCCTTTTTTTTTTTTTTTTTTTTATAACAAAAAATATTGGTATTCTATATTCTAACATTAGTAAGTAATTGTTTATAAACATAAAAGGAAAAAAAAAAATAAAATAAAAGTTTTTGCTATTCCACTTATATGAAAACTAAATTTTAGCATATCCAGTTTTACGGATCTGATAATTTTTTTTTTTTTTAAATTGGCTCCAGTTTCGATTCCATTTTAAAATTACCTCATTCTGGATCCATCATTTTAAACATTTTTTTAAACAGTTTCAAACATGAAAGAATTTTTTTAAGTGAGTTAAATTTTTGCTCCAGTTCTGACTTGTTCCCCATATATATATATATATATATATATATATATATATATATATATATATATATATATATATATATATATATATATATATATATATATATATATATATATATATATATATATATATATATATATATATATATATATATTTATATATATATATATATATTATTTTTTTTTTTTTTTTTTTTGACTGACTGACTCCATACCAACCCAATTTTTTTTGCTCCTGCTCCAGTGTAATACATAAAGGAATGCATGTAACATTTAAGTTAGAGAGTCTGAGAACTGAACACAGAGAGAATGAATCTGTGTGGAGAAGCGTGTCACACAAAAATCTTCTCAAAGGAGAAGTGATGCAATGAGATAGTTTGTTACAGCAATAATATAAAGAGTGGTGCAACAGTTTGATGGATAGAGAGAAACTGAAGACTTAATAAGATGAAAAAGTCCTAGATTCAGCTCTTTCAGGAAGAGCTTTGTGAATGGAACCACCTCAGATTTGAGCTGCGTGCTCCACACAAGGGAAAATGTCATTTTTTGTATAGAGTAAAAAGTTTGAAAAGTATTTTAAATCCTTACCTTTTGGAATTTTGTTTAATGAGAAGAAAGATGAAGTCGATCCAAGAATGATCATGAGAAGAAAAAAAGAATCCCAATAACATTTAAAGAAGAGATATAAAACAGCAAAATATTACAAAAAAACTTAGGAATATCAGTAAAGACAGGTTTAAAGTATGAACTGTAATTGTCTACAACAACTACAGTAGAGTGATAGAATGAAAATCTGGGGGAAGGGAATAGATTACAAAAGAAGAAAGTTTAGATATCAAAGCTTAGTGTCAGAATATTGAAGGCTTTTGATATAACCAGGATCACAGCAAAAGATTAACTGAAATGCTGGAAAACAGATTATTAAGAGTAAGAGAGAAGGAAAACAAAATCAATAGTTGGGTGTATTTTATTAGAATCATATTATCAATCAAAGATTCGTTTATATGAATTAAGATGCTTCTATATCCACTAGTTTTGAAAAGATCAAATAAATTTTTAGGGCAGTAGAAGTAAAGCATTAGGATGATAGTAGACGGCTGAGAGGGAGTCTACCGTTTTCGGAATTTATTGAATGTGTGCACGCTTCCAACAAGAAGAAAAAGTCGGTGTTAATTAGAAGGAAAAAAAAAAACGGTTTATCAACGAAAAAATGAAGATTGGATGAACATATTTTGAAAACCATATCTTTCTTGATATTAAGCTTAGTGAAAGAGTAGAAATATCATTATAAATTAGAGTTTAGAAGGAAAGGATTTTGGGAAATATCCAGCTTTAGCCGATCGTAAGACAATTATGGATCTATCAGGAAAAACATAAAATAGAGTTGATATTTTTAGTAAAGGTTAGAAACTACAAGAAAAAAAGAGAGATTCCAAAGAGATTGTTTGTTTTTTATGGAGAAATTAGATTTTAATATTATAGGGATTGTATTTTGCATGATCTTTAATTTGAAATATAAGTAGCAGAGTTTCTGGAGTTTGAAGATGATGGTAATACCTGGGATCATCTCTGGGTTGATAGCAAAAGAGCATTCAAAGTTGTTCGAAGTTTGGCGAGTTTTGTTTGAAGGTAGAGTAAATGGAAGCTACACCATGCCAGTGAGAATCACCTTGGTTGTACTTAATTCACATATATATATATATATATATATATATATATATATATATATATATATATATATATATATATATATATATATATATATATATATATATATATATATATATATATATATATATATATATATATATATATATATATATATATTTATTTTACCTTCTACCCCCTATATATTCGCTAATGATCCCGCCGCATTCGGTCTCGTCCAGAGATCTTTCAAAGAGGTGATGCCCCAGAAGGTTTTGGGGCGACAGTTGGAGGGACAGTCTAAAAGAAAGTGATCTACGGTCTCCGGGGCCCTTTTGCATCTGGTACAAGTGGAAGATGTTGCCTGGTTTAAATTGAAATTGTGTTTGTAATGTTGTAAGTTTGGATGGTGCCCGCATCTCAATCTAGCTAGTGAGATTTGTAAGTGTCTTGGGAGGTTGTTGAAGTCGGGGTTTATTTCGGGAGGGGGTTCGTTAAGGATGCTATTTGGAGGTCTGTTGATCATATATGAATGTGTTAGTTGAGTGTGTATATGTTTGGTTGTTGTGGTATTGGGGGGAGGAGGGGGAATGCGATTTAGGATCCGTTTGTAAAAGGTTCCGGTGGACGATGGAGGTTGTTTAAGTCTTTGATTGGTAGGTTGGAGGAGAGTTTTGTGACATGGGTGTGTGGTGACGGTTTTTGCATAAATTGGGTGCCATCATTTCGAGGTGGTTCCTTATAGGTAGTATCTTGGTTTCGTTATGAAGGTGTTGTTGAGGGGTTGTAGGTGTGCAGCCGGTAATGGTGCGAAGGGCTTTATTTTGTGTTATTTGGAGTGTCGTTAAGTTTTTTGGAGAGCAGAGGGTGCCAGATGGGGGAGGCATAGTTGATGGTGGGGCGTATAAATTGTTTGTAGATTGCAATTGAGGTTTGTATGTTGTTGTGTATGTCAGTGTTGGCCACTGTTTTGAGGATGTTGATTTTTTGGTTGCGGCTGTGGTGGTATTTTGAATGTGTTGGAGAAAGTGAGGTGAGTGTCAAATGTTAGGCCGAGAATCTTTGGGGATTTGTTGAAGGGTATGGGGGTGTTGTTTAGTAGGACTTGTGGGTAGGTGTTGGATATGTGTGTTGTTATGAGGGTTATGGAGGATTTGTTTGGGATGCCGTCATCCTGTTTTCTACTAGCCAAGTTTGGAGTTGTGTTAGGTAGTCTTGTGTGAGTGTTGTTGCGGTGGAGAGGTCTTCGTGAGTGGTGGCAATAGTTATGTCGTCAGCGTATGTAGTGATGTGGGTGGATGCTGTTTGGGGTTGTGAAGGTCTGCTGTGTATAGGTTGAATAGGGTGGGGGAGAGTATGGCTCCTTGGGAACTCCGTTCTTTATGTTGATGGTACGTGATTTAAGGCCATTTTGTTGTATTTGGGCGGTTCTTCCTGATAGGAAGTTGGATAGCCATTTCTTAGTATTTGTTGTGATGTTGGATTGGAGGATTTTATGGATAAGATTATGTCTCGGACAGTATCGAAGGCTTTGTTTATGTCGATTCTATTAATATATATATATATATATATATATATATATATATATATATATATATATATATATATATATATATATATATATATATATATATATATATATATATATATATATATATATATATATATATATATATATATATATATATATATATATATATAGAGCAATTTATGATTGATTTTGTTTTTTAGTTAAAATTATTAATTTGTACTTGAAAAATTATTTTTTACACTATTCAAGGTTCAGGGATATATGTATGACATGATCCCACTCTGACTCCATCCATCATATTAAAATTACCAGACTCTTAACTTTTTTTTTCTTTCTCTCTCTCTCTCTTTAACTCTTGCTCCATTTACAGTTATAACATAAATTCCATTTATCATCCTAATACTCTGCAGACCTCTTTTAAAAATATGCTAAAAATTATGCTAAAATAAGTTTACATCTGGATTATACTTTTAAATTTACTAACCTATGAGTTATTATTATTATTATTATTATTATTATTATTATTATTATTATTATTATTAATATTATTATTATTATTATTATTATTATTATTATTATTATTATTATTATTATTATTATTATTATTATTATTATTATTATTATTATTATTATTATTCTTATTCTTGTAGACGAATTTGAAGATGAAGATGATGACATATTTTTACAAGACGGTGTTCTTGATTACTTAACTCAGGTTGAATGTAAGTAAATTGATCTTGAAAATTGATGTAGAATTTAGTTACTAAATACAGTTAATGATTGTTGAATACTTGTTTAGATTATTGTTTTCTCATAATTGCTTAATAATAATAACTAATAATTAATACTGGAAGTTTAGAAAAGTAGCTATAAGGGGATAACTTTTAAATTAAATTTAACTTAGTAGACAAAACATCAACAACTACAATTATAATAATAATAAGTTGAATTCAGTAATGATTTTCTGATTAGCAATTCTTGGTAGAGATGTTATAAATTGACTTTGAATTTAGTAAATTATTTTTGAGAGTAATAATTTTTAAGATTTTTCAAAAGGATATATGAAGATATTAGGTTGTCTAAGAAGATAGGATTCAAAGGGAATTTGAAAATATTATTTTATAATTATTAATAATAGTAATAATAATAATAATAATAATAATAATAATAATAATAATAATAATAATAATAATAATAATAATAATAATAATATTTTTGTTCCAGCGAATTTCATTTCCAGCCAGTCTTCTCCCCAAAAATCTGATGCAAAGCCATCTACTCCAGTTAAAGAATCATCTAGTTTACTCGTTGACTCGGCAAATTCCTTAAATAAAACGGAGAACCATGAAAATAACGTAACTTTTGAAAATAATTCTGCAAAGACCAAATTAGATAAATATCGTTACGAAAAGTCAATGGATCGTGGTTCTAAAATGTTGGTGAAAGAATTTTGTAAGGTCAGTGTAGCTGCTGCTAAATTGAGGAGCGTTTTAAACTGTGACTCTGCAAACACCTTTAAGGAAAAAGTTGTGTCAAAGGAAATATCTTCAAGGAGGTCTGATCTTGCCAAAAGTCCCCAAAATTCGGAAAATATCTTATCAGACGAAGATATGTTTAGCATTGCATTTGAAACTTCGATTGAAGATTCTCCAACTAAATTATCAGTCGAACAAAATCAAAGAGATAAATTTCCCGTCTCTAAAGAACGTTTACAACGGAACTGCAGCAGTAGCATTAGTAATAATAATAGTAATGATAATGACTCCTCCATGACAAATTTCCAAGGTAGGTTTAGTAATACTCATAATACAAGATCTAGAGGCATAGGAACAAGGAATATCACACAAATTACTCTAAGTAATAAATTGAATTCAGTTTCCAAACCTAAAACTCTCTCGACTATAAATACAAGAGGAGCCAGTCGTTTTCATAGTAGTAACAAATCCAATAACAAATAGCTCTTTTAGATTTAACCAATTTCTTTTAATGTATATAGGCTAGTATAGTCATTCTAAATAAGATTACGATGTTATTATGCATGGTAATGTGAATTCCTCTTACAAAACTAGGGTTATCTGAATTATAAATACAAGAGGGACCAATCATTTTAATAATCGAGAATCAATAGGAGTTTTATTTTTTATGATTTTCTTTTCATGTATATAGGATAGTTAATATTTGTACAGAAATTTCTAAAGAAGAATGCCATATAAATATAATCAATCTGTACATACAGAAAATTATATCAGAAAATTTTGTTTATATATTTTTAAAATTTTATAAAAAAAAATTATTTTTACTTGTGTTTATTTTTAACCTTGTGTGTTGAAACATAATAAAATATATACAAGATTTAAGGTTTCTTAAGGATTTACTTTCAAGTACCCACCCTAGTTTTAGCTACAAAATATTAATTGCATTAAAGGAATGAATTTCAGCACTAAATATATTTTTTTTAACTCATAACTCTGCTTCTACGGAAGTCTACGCTTTACTATTCAGCTAAAATGCAAAATTGTTCATATTTTACGTAGTTCGTATTAAGGGTAGTTGCTTAAATTAATATAATAGTTGAAATTTCGACTTGAAAGTTTTAATGAATATATTTTAGGTTTTAAAAGTTTTCATATAACTCTTAACCCTACGTATATATGGAAGTTTACGCGTCAAAATTAAGCCATAATGCAAAATTGCTCATATTCTACATAAAAGTGATTTCAGATACATGTTTAAATTGACGTACGAGTTTCAATTTTGACGTGAAAGTGGTGAAATCCAGAAGAGATGGAGTCAGAACTGAATGGCTGTGAGAGTAAAGCAAATAATACTTAGTCTGGGATAGAATTCAATAGGATGAAGAAGCAGGGCTACGGATCAGGAGCCACAAGATTTTGGATGATAAAAAAATTGAGCTCGGAAACTGGAGAGAATATGTTTAAATAAATAATGTTTCAATCTCTTTCATTATACTTCAAAAACAGTTTATAAGTTTATAAAGAGCATGATTTTAAAATGGTTAAGCTACAGCCGGAGCTGGAGCTGAAATAGCATAATCTCAAAATGAAAGAGAGAGCAACAGTTTTAGCTGGTAAAAATATTTACTCTCTCTGCAGGTTGCAGATGGTTCTGAAGCGAGACGAATAAGATCAACGAAGAGTAGAACTCAAGAAATGGATTCCTTTAACAAGACATAGGCTTGTTTGTTGCTAATGTTTTACTAAATATGACTTCTCATTCGTTTTTACATTACATTACTGACTGTATGAAGGGTTTGTTCGTATTTGAAATAAATACCTCTTTTCTTTTAAATACTTTCCTATGCCTCTCTTTTATTATTTGTTTACGTCTTCAAACACCTAGTTTAGAAATTATTTTTGTCATACTTTTCATTTAGAATATTTTTCTATGTATCGTGATTTCTTATTTTGAAAGAGTTTGGACTTTTTTATTTCTTTATTAGTTAATTTAGATTAATTTTCTGTTGGCTTTCGATTTCTTCCTCTTTAATAATATAGAATTGATCTACTCTTTAATAGTGTTGTTAAGCGCTTCAAATTTTTTATTATGTCCTTAAACTTTTATATTGACGACCTGATACTCTTAATTAGAATTCGTAATGCAAATTTCAGTCTTCTTCTAAGTTTCCTTTAAATATTAAGTTTATTGACTTTTTTTTTTTTTATCCAGCAGACATCTTCTGATAAAAATTCAAACATCTGTCCGCCGAAGACGTGGAATGACAAAAAGTCTTCTCACGACGACTTAGAACCTGGAAGGGGCCTTCGTACCGAGCTTGCAGCGGTGCTCAATGTGCGTCGAGGCGAACGAAACTATGAGCAAGTAGAAAGCTCTTTCGGAATAAAAGAATGTTTGTTTTGTGTTCGTGTTGGTGAAGGTTTCCAAGACGTGGAACGCTGGCGAAGTCGAGAGAGATATGCTAAGCGATCAGAAGAAGCTCGAGAGCGAAACGAAATATTCAGCCTTGACGTCTGGAAGAGGGATGGCCTCAGGCCAACGTGTAAAGTGGTCTATACAGGTGAGAAGGTAAGAAAAACCATATGAAAGAAGCAAAGAACCGACGAGGTCATTGTGAATATGTTGGAACCTCTCACCTGAAGGAAGAAAGTCACCAAGAGTGGCCTTGGTGTTTCTGTGTACCTTGTTCCTTTGGTAAGAAAGACAAGCGCGTGCCCAAGTACTGACGCCTCTATGCATGTGCGGCCACACGAACCTGGAAGCTATGGGCTTCTGTGTAGCAGTTAAATGCAAATTTCCAGGCGGCAAAACTCCGATGTTGGAATCGTTCTGAAGTGAGGATAAAGGAGTAGAGACAGAGTTAAATAAATGAAATCGGTGTTGTGAAGTGGCTGGTCTGAGTATGAATAAGGACAAAATCATTATCCTGAGGATAAGGAAAGAGAGAGAAATTGAGAAGGACTAAACATTCAGATCGATGGAAGGAGGACGGAGAAGATTGAATCTGTTAAGCATTTTGGAAATGTATTCCAGAGAGGAGGAGATTTGGGTAGCAACATCGAAGAGAAGATTAAGAAATATGGCAGATGTGAATGGGTTTTCTATCTATTATTGAAGGATGCGAACAACAGTAAAGTCATTTTGAGACCATTCTGACACCAATATTAACGTATGAAGCGGAGTGCTGGACGACAACCGCGAAGCTAAGAAGCAGGTACAGGTTGATGAAAAGAGACCCCTCAGAACAATGCTAAGGAAAAATAGAAGAGATTGGGTGAGAGATGAGTAAATTAGAGAAAGGGTTAGAATATACCTTATCATAAATAGGACAGAGAATATCCCCACTACAATATATATATATATATATATATATATATATATATATATATATATATATATATATATATATATATATATATATATATATATATATATATATATATATATATATATATATATATATATATATATATATATATATATATATATATATATATATATATATATATATATATATATATATATATATAATAATAATAATTTAAAGAACACTAACACTACTCGTGTTCTAATTATATATCAATTTTTAGATTGTGTAAGATGAAGATATTTTTTGAAAATAGATTTTACAAGTTACCCTACGACACTTGTCAGGATGCTTACTTCGGTGAAGCCATAAAAACTTTGAATACCCACATTGAACAACATAAGGCCGACATCAGGAGATATAACCATAGCAACGCCATATTCCTTCATATCACTCAACAGCATGTAATAAATTGGAATAGCACTAAATTTATTTTTTCATCCAATTCAAAAAACCTCAATCGACTTGTGGACTCCTTTATAAAATATACAAAGAACTTTCTATAGGTTTTTTTAAATTGATAACTTAGTTGGTAATTTTTTAAAATCTATTTTCAAAATATATCTTCATCTTAAGCCAGCCACCCTTAATTAGCTTGTTTTTATTGTATTTTGAAAATCCGCCTTTTATCGTACTTCCCTATTTCTTCTCATTAGTGTCTCTGATGAGGGAACAATAAGTTTAGTTCCGAAACGTCACACAGTTTTTCTTTTTAATCTCCATCTTTGTTATGATCTTTTTTATTATTCTTTATTAACTCGTTTTAGTGTTTTACTTCTTACTGTTTTAATTTAGTGGTGGTTTAAAATGGTATATATATATATATATATATATATATATATATATATATATATATATATATATATATATATATATATATATATATATATATATATATATATATATATATATATATATATATATATATATATATATATATATATATATATATATATATATATATATATATATATATAGATAGAGAGAGAGAGAGAGAGAGAGAGAGAGAGACACAGACACACACACACACACACACACACACACACACACACACACACACACACACACAAAATGATGCCATTTTTGAGAAACAATACTTCCAAAATTATTGCATTTTAAATGATTTAAAATAGACATAATTTTAGAAAATATTTTTCCTTCAATTCTTATTTTATGATTTATTTTCTATGGACTAAAATAATGATTGAAAATGTTTCAAAGAATGTTTAGCAAAAATTTTTAGAATTTGTATTTATTCTTTATTTTTCGAGTAATAATTGTTACAATAATAATAATAATAATAATAATAATAATAATAATAATAATAATAATAATAATAATAATAATAATAATAATTATAATAATTTCCATAGTAATTTTAATAAAGCCAGTAATATTCATTAATTTTAAGGTAATACAACACAAGTACTAGTTTCTTTATTGTACAACTATAATAAACAAATAAATAAATAAATAAATAAATAGAGGGAATAAAAAAGTTATTTGTTTTGATAAATTTTTATTCTTTATTTCTCTTCTTGAGAGAGAGAGAGAGAGAGAGAGAGAGAGAGAGAGAGAGAGAGAGAGAGAGAGAGAGAGAGAGAGAGAGAGAGAGAGAGAGATGGAATGAAAAAATTATCCTCTTTGATTAATTTTTATTATTTATATCTCTTCTTACTGAAAGGTCAAAAAAGGTGTTTCTTGAGTTTGAAGAATTAAGTTTCCAAACTGAACTTTAAATGCGACGTAGTCTAAAGAGTATAGACCAAAGTCAAGCGAAAACAATGGAGACGTTAATCCATAAATAACATTATTTTAAAAAAGAAAAGAAAATACAATATAAATATTAAATATTAAAAAGGAGAAATGTCACTTCAGATCAAGAGTCTAAGTTTTTACAACAGTTTTTTTTATGCTTGTTTAAAAAATTTAGCAAAGCCGCCTTGAAAAGCAGTAAAGAACGCGGCTTCAATTAAATTCAAGACCAATTGCCGACATGCATCACAATATTAAGTGGTAATGATCATAGTTCGAAACTTTTACCGTTGTGTAAATAAAAGTATTAAGCAAGTATTCATTCACTATAGAATAAGTATCTAAAAATGTGCTTTTGAATTAGAAACTTGCAAAGCATAAAAGGTAATTAGGGGGTCGTGAGGTTATTAACCCCTTTTAAGGGGTCCCGAGGCTTAAAACGTTAAGAAATAATGGTCTAGCCCAAGAGTTCCCAACCTTTTTTTTTTTTTTTTTTTTTTTTTTTTTTTTTTTTTTTTTTTTTTTTTTTTACCCTTTGAATCCTAACTTTACGTATATGGATCCCTATATACTCATATGTGAGATTCCAAAATTAAACACTTTTTCCTTGAGGTCTCCCTCAAAGCTTCTGTGGTTCCCTGTGGGTCCATGGGATCCCCTGAAGTTCTTGTAGGCCCCTGTTGAGAAATGCTGATCTTGAACATTCCTTTGCATATCTATTGACCAGTGATTTATACTCGTTCATTTCGCGATTCATTATTATTATTATAATACATCTCAAACACATACGTTTAACGTTACACTATTAGTCATCGCAGGCCTGTATATATATATATATATATATATATATATATATATATATATATATATATATATATATATATATATATATATATATATATATATATATATATATATATATATATATATATATATATATATATATATATATATATATATATATATATATATATATATATATATATATATATATATATATATATATATATATATATATATATATATATATATATATATATATATATATATATATATATATATATATATATATATATATATATATATATATATATATATATATAAAAGAACAAATTTCATGAATATAAAGAAAGGAAAATAAACTGGAAAGTAATGTTTTGTCTTTCTGTCAGTAAAATAATTTGTTTACTTCAAAAAAAAAAAAAAAAAAAAAAAAAAAAAAAAAAAAAAAAAAAAAAAAGTAAAATATAATCTTTTATCTCGAGTAATATTGTTTATTTTTGTTCTTTTTCTATTATAAGGTTTTAAAAAAAAGAGTTTCGCGTTCTTTTGGGAAAACTCTTTTGAAAACATTTGTCATGTGGCAAAATATTTTTTTATTTTCTCTCTCTCTCTCTCTCTCTCTCTCTCTCTCTCTTCTCTCTCTCTCTCTCTATTTTATACACACATTATATATATATATATATAATATATATTATATATATTATATATATATATATATATATATATATATATATATATATATATATATATATATATATATATATATATATATATATATATATATATATATATTATATATATATATATATATATATATATATATATATATATATATATATATATATATATATATATATATATATATATATATATATATATATTATATATATATATATATATATATATATATATTATATATATATATATATATATATATATATATATATATATATATATATATATAATATCAGGAAATCTTTGGATAGAGCAATGGGGAAAATGGGTACCTTCTTTTCATATTAAAAATTTGATTTTTTTTTTTTTTTTTTAATATCTTTTTTTTAGTATTTTGTTAGGAAATAATATTAACATTTCAGAAGTAAAGCATTGATTTTAAAAGGAAAAAAATGAATATATATTTGGGATTATATATATATATATATATATATATATATATATATATATATATATATATATATATATATATATATATATATAATATATATATATATATATATATATATATATATATATATATATATATATATATATATATATATATATATATATATATATATAGAGAATATAGTTATTATAAATTTTGTCAAAAAATTTTATTTCGCTCTCTTGATTGAGTACACTGCAAAAATTGTCCTAACGAATCGTTGGGACAATGGGCAAAAATGTTAATAAATTTTTTTAGTTATTTTCTTATTCCAAAATAAATCGGTGAAGCGACTTTCTTATGCTTAACATGTCTTTTTTCTATTGAAAATTTTACTGTGACACTTTTCTTGTCTCAACGATTCGTTAGGACATTTTTTTGCAGTGTATCGACAGTAAATTTGTAAAAGAGTAAGAGGCAGAAAATGGGGAATGGGTTATCTTTGTGAATTCAGTGGTTTGTGGTATTTTTTAACTAAAAAAATATTTGAAACTCCTACTCTCACTAATTATTTCCAATCTCTTTCCTGAAACTCCTCTCTCCCTACTCTCACTAATTATTTCCAATCTCCTTCCTGAAACTCCTACTCTCACTAATTATTTCCAATCTCTTTCCTGAAACTCCTAATCTCTCTCCCTACTCTCACTAATTATTTCCAATCTCTTTCCTGAAACTCCTACATTCCCTACTCTCACTAATTCTTTCCAATCTTTTTCCTAAAACTCTTACTCTCCCTACTCCTACTAATTCTTTCCAATCTCTTTCCTGAAACTCCTATTCTTCCTACCCTCACTAATTCTTTCCAGTCTCTTTCCTAAACTTTTCTCTCACTACTTATTACCGATCTCTTTCCTAAAACTCCTACTCTCACTAATTCTTTCCAATCTCTTTCCTAAAACTCCCACTCTCGCTACTCTCACTAAATATTTCCAATTTTTTTCCTGCTTTCGAACTAGTACATTACTCTCTCTATATACAATCGCTATTACAACAGATACGGTCCTTCTTCCAATCTCACTAATCGCATAACTCCTCCACTGATGAAATATCGTGAAACTCGTCAATCTACACATTCTAATTTTTATTTATGTCCAACTCTGTGACTCGAGACTTCCTTGCCATGCTCATTCTCATTTGTACTCTACTTGTAAAGTCTCCAACACACTTCCAACTTCATTTTTCCCTTCTCCCTACAATCTGCACATCTATAATTGCCGTGCATTGGGTCAAGTCGACCCTTCATTGCTTTACATTCTGATTTGAATATCCTAACTCCGGTGGGTTTCATGTAGGTCTCTCTCCTTTCTCACCTCAGATGACGTAAAATAAAAAAGGAATAAATAAAGGTTTTGCGTGGGAAAAACCATTGTGAGAGTTATTTCAATATCTATTGTGATGAAGTTTCTATTCAGACTCGTATTTTGAGCTTACTCTTCATATATATATATATATATATATATATATATATATATATATATATATATATATATATATATATATATATATATATATATATATATATATATATATATATATATATATATATATATAGTTCGCCACCATTCACGGTCAGAGACCTTTTCAAGGAGGGGGCGCATACAAAAGAAAAAAGAAGAAAACCACCCAGACCCGAATCAAACACCCATCAATCACGTGGGCACAGAAGGAAGCCTTGAAGAGAGGAAGATTAAATACAGGAGGAAAAGTAAATAGTGGTAGAGAGTTCCACAGAACAATGTCGACTGGAAATAAGGAGGCACAACAACCAACAAGCCTGGAATTTCCAGCATCCACATAAAATTCGTGCGGAAGCATGTGCGACGCAATGCTGGTGGAATGCGGGAGGCCAATTCCGTCGAGCACTTGCCATTGTAATACCTATAGAAAAGAGATAGTGTACCAACGTCACGCCTCAGAGATAGAGAATCAAGAGAGTTTGAAAGTAGGGTGCAGTTTATTAATCTCTTAGCTTTAAACTCAACCCTATTCAAGAGAGTGGAGGAAGCGGAGCCCCCTCCCCCAAATGTGAGAACAGTGCTCCATGCAAAAGAGAATAAGACCCTTATATAATTGGAGTAATTACTCCGAAGGAAAAAATTCTCGCAACCTGAATATTCCCAACTTCTTAGAGGTCCCCTTAACAACCATTGTGATATGTGGTTTCCAAAACAATTTATTGTTTAAGTTTAGACCAAGAACGTTTAAAGTGTATTAACAGGTGAGACGGGAGAACATCGAAGAAGATAGGAGAGTTGGGAGGTGTTTTTTGAGAAGGAGATGTGAAGAAATTGAGTTTTTAAGAGTTAAATTTCACAAGGTTGCTATTACCTTACTTTCTCAATTCTCAATCTATATGCTAGTGACATATTTTATCAAGAAAATGAATTATCTAAAACTTGTTATGTAATATAATAAAAAAAAATTTTTTTGGATATATATATATATATATATATATATATATATATATATATATATATATATATATATATATATATATATATATATATATATATATATATATATATATATATATATATATATATATATATATATATATATATATATATATATATATATATATATATATATATATATATATATATATATATATATATATATATATATATATATATATATATATATATATATATATATATATATATATATATATATATATATATATATATATATATATATATATATATATATATATATATATATATATATTATCCAAACAAGGATATTTTTTATTATATTACATAACAAGTTTTAGATAATTCATTTTCTTGATAAAATATGTCACTAGCATATAGATTAGGAATGAAGATAGATGGGAGAGAATGAAAAGACAGGTATTGATAGAGCGCTTTAAATAATATTTTTAAACTCTGGTGTGACTTCAGAAAAAGAAGAATAAATTAATGAAATTAGATTATGTGTAAAATTATATATATATATATATATATATATATATATATATATATATATATATATATATATATATATATATATATATATATATATATATATATATATATATATATATATATATATATATATATATATATATATATATATATATATATATATATATATATATATATATATATATATATATATATATATATATATATATATATATATATATATATATATATATATATATATATATATATATATATATATATATATATATATATATATATATATATATATATATATATATATATAATATATATATATATATATATATATATATATATATATATATATATATATATATATATATATATATATATATATATATATATATATATATATATATATATATATATATATATATATATATATATATATATATATATATATATATATATATATATATATATATATATATATATATATATATATATATATATATATATATATATATATATATATATATATATATATATATATATATATATATATATATATATATATATATATATATATATTATATATATATATATATATATATATATATTATATATATATATAATATAATATATATATATATATATATATATATATATATATATATATATATATATATATATATATATATATATATATATATATATATATATATATATATATATATATATATATATATATATATATATATATATATATATATATATATATATATATATATATATATATATATATATATTTCCAGCTTAATAGGAACGAACTTCTGTTGACGACTGTACCTTCCATAAAATTTACTTTAGAACAATCTATTGACATTAGGGTCGTGCTTGAATGTATTCATCTTGAAATTAAATAACAGTCGCTCGTTTTTCAAAGTATTTAAAAAAAGTACAAAGTCTGACTTCCAACTTCACTGGTACTTTTATATTTTATAGAAGGTATTGTAATAAAATAATTCATATCAGCTTTTAAATTATGCACCCCTTAATACATGGAATAAGAAATTGCGTAGGTAAAGAAATTTACCAACAGTCTTAGATATCTTGATTATATGGTGAACTCAGACTAATTTAGTTATAAAAAAGTATCATAAAATTAACAAAATGTTAGTGTTTCCAAGCAAAATAAGTCATAAGGTTAAAGAAAAATTATCAAATATCTCATTTAAGTCCGTACCTTTTATTTTGTAAAAATTTATTATCTATTTAAAAATGAGAAGGAAACAATTACTACAAAAATTAATTGTCGGAATTGTACGAAGATTCTTGTTGGTGCGACAACAGATTTTAAAAGATGAAAACTCAAAACAATTTTACATTTGGAGTACACGTGATAATAAATAACTCTGACCGTTCACCCAAAGAAGTAATCAAAACAATTTTGTATGGTTGACACATAGTCAAGTAGGATAAAAGAAAGTTGGTGAAGTCTATTATCATAGATAATACAAACAAATTGAGTAACATCAAAGGCGAATATTCAAAAGGTTTCTTAATTCAAATTTTTAAAAAAAATTTTCATTTGGATTTCTTGGTGTCGGTGAACGATAATTCTATAATTTGAAGATTAACACTTAACCAAGCTCAGTTATCTGTCTTACTTTGATAAAGTCATTTTTAATTACACAAAAAAAAAAGAAAAAAAAAGTATTAAAAATTTTTTTGTTAATAATTTTTTTTTTCTTTTTTTTTTTTAAGAGGGGGAGTGGGAATTTTATAAAATGAATTTACATAATAAGATTCAAAGAAACAACAAAACCAATGACAAGAATAAAAACATAAAAAAAAGGATAATATATATATAACATGATTATATAATATTATATATTACTTATAGTATATTAAAACTCTCTAATTTCCTAATTTAAGCAATTTGTTATTTTGTTTATTCAAGCAAACTTATTTTCTCCTCTTTTTAAAGGAGTCTTAAAGGACCGAAGGAGAAACTGTTAAAATGAGAATAAGAGATTAAATTATGACCTACTTTGTCCTTCATTTTCATTGTTGTTGTTATTGTTTTTCGTCTCTTTTAAATAATTACCGAAATTTATATCTTTAATTAGAGAGAAATTTTCACAAAGAGTGATTTAATACCAATAATTAAGTGATTTAATAGGAATATAAGTTTTAAGTAATGATTAATGATGCAATTAGTAATGAAAAAATATTACAATATTTCCGACGAGAATATGTATTTTAAAGATAATAATCTTAATACAGTTGTGCTTCTAATTTGGGGAAAAATAGTAAATTAAAAATACAAATATTATATATAACACTACTTTCACTGAATATATATATATATATATATATATATATATATATATATATATATATATATATATATATATATATATATATATATATATATATATATATATATATATATATATATATATATATATATATATATATATATATATATATATATATATATATATATATATATATATATATATATATATATATATATATATATATATATATATTATATATATATATATATATAATATATATATATATATATATATATATATATATATATATATATATTATATATATATATATATATATATATATATATATATATATATATATATATATATATATATATATATATATATATATATATATATATATATATATATATATATATATATATATATATATATATATATATATATATATATATATATATATATATATATATATATATATATATATATATATACATGTTACATTTAATCTAATATATGAAGCCACACATGAGCTTAAAAGCATTATTCATAACGTTCCGCTTATAGCCGCCTCCCACAATCCTTCCCATCCATCTTGATTTTCAGCATGTAAGTTAGTAACATTTTTTAATCAAGAAAATGATTTATCTGAAATTCGTTATATAATAATGTAAAAAAGTTATTCTTTGGACAAAAAATAAATCACTAAATATAATAACAATTCTATTTTTTAGATTTCTTAAGTAAGTATTATGAAAATTACTAAAAAATTTTGTTTTATTTAGTATATATTTCAAGGAGAAATTTTCTTGAATTAAATAAATAACATTGTGTTTATATTTCAACCATTGGAGAGAATGTCTTAAATTGGTTGTGATGTGCAGACGATGTTTTTTGTCTTATTCCTAGATAAATTCTCACATTAATATTAATTAAAAAAAAATATAGGATCTTGTTTCTTCATATATATATATATATATATATATATATATATATATATATATATATATATATATATATATATATATATATATATATATATATATATATATATATATATATATATATATATATATATATATATATATATATATATATATATATATATATATATATATATATATATATATATATATATATATATATATATATATATATATATATATATATATATATATATATATGTGTGTGTGTGTGTGTGTGTGTGTGTTAACATTTAGCTATTTTTTGAACGTATTTCTCATGCAATTTTATAACAACAGTTTATATTTTAAAGTATATAGAAAATGTTCGAATTCTGACTCGCACCTTTATTGATACTTTTCACATTTAATATATTTTATTAAATGTATAAAAATAGAATAAAAGTAATTCTTATAAGCTTGCAACTTATGTACCCATCAATACCTGGAATAAGAAAGCGTATATAAAAAGAATTTTTTCAGTACTCTTAGATTTCCTGATTATAATGTGAACTCAGAGGTGGATTTCGCTATAAAAAATTACTATAAAGTTATAAAAGCATATTGGCGTTGCCAAGCATGATAAATGATAAGGTTAAGGAAGAATTATCAACTGTATCAGTTTGATTTTGTCAGTATCTTTTATTTCCAAATGGTTTCATAATCTATTTTAAAAGGAGGAAAGAAAATATTACTCTGGATTATGGAAATTAATTGTTGGAATTGAACAAATATTTTTGTTGGTATAACAACAGATTTTAAAAGATGAAAACTCCAAATAATATTTTTTTTACAGTTGGAGGACCACTGATAATAAATAACACTGACCGTGCATCTATAAAAGATATAAAACATTAACAATAAAAATATGGTTGATTTAAAAAACAAGTAAGATAAAAGAAAGTTAGTGAAATCTTTTATCATAGATAATGCAAATAAATTGAACAACATTATAGAGGTTTCAAAGAGTTTGAAAGTTTAAATTTGGAAAAGTAATTTTCATTTTGATTTCTTGGTGTCGATGTACAATAATTCAATCATTTGAAGATTAATACTCAGTCAAACTTAATTTCTACTTTTACTTTTTAATAAAGTAATTATAATTTACACCTAAAAAAATGAAGTCTAGCTTACATTCTGAAAACCTGTGTTTAATTAAAAAAGAAAAGAAAAATAGAAACTTTTAATTAATATATATATTTTTTTTTATTGTGAGGGGATGGGGAATTTTTATAGTATATATGCAGAATAAAAAAAACAAGTAAACATTCAAAAAAAAAAAAAAAAAAAAAAAACTGACAAAAGTTTTAACATGATTACAATCTCGTTTCTTTTTTCATTTCTACAGTTTTTTAACACATACATTCACAACTAAACACAAACACAAATACAAACACGCGCACACGCACATACACACACACACACACACACACACACACACACATATATATATATATATATATATATATATATATATATATATATATATATATATATATATATATATATATATATATATATATATATATATATATATATATATATATATAATATATAATATTTTACCTGTAAATAAATTACTACCTTTTAATTTATTGTTATTTTTTTCTTAACGTTATTGTACTTAAATATTTGAAATTGAAAAATAGAAAAAAAAAGGAAATCCAAACAACATGAAAGAATAAATCTTTGTGCGAAGACTTAAAAAAAAAAAAAAAAAAAAAAACGACCTAAAAAATTATTTTTAAAACGTTCTAAATTAATTTTTCTCATTTTGTCTCTGAAAATGGAAAAAGGAAAAAAAAATTTTTTTAAGTAATTAAAACTCACTAATTTCCTAATTTAAGTAATTTGTTATTTTGTGTATTCAAACAAACTTATTTTCTCCTCTTTTTAAAGGAGTCTTAAAGGACCGAAGGAGAAACTGTTAAAATGAGAATAAGAGATTAAATTATGACCTACTTTGTCCTTCATTTTCATTGTTGTTGTTATTGTTTTTCGTCTCTTTTAAATAATTACCGAAATTTATATCTTTAATTAGAGAGAAATTTTCACAAAGAGTGATTTAATACCAATAATTAAGTGATTTAATAGGAATATAAGTTTTAAGTAATGATTAATTATGTAATTAGTAATGATATAATATTACAATATTTTTGACTTGAATATGTAACTTAAAGATTCTAATCTTACTACTGCAATGCTTTTAATACTGTAAAAAAATAATAACATAAAAATATGTATATTATATATTATTGTGTTATAGTTCCCTGGAGTATTGTTACAGCAATGAGATTTACACAATGTATTTGATGTGAAGTTATGAAATAATGTGTTGAAAAATTAACGCCTGGGTGACTTTGAACTGTATAAGAGATGAGTCTTATAATCCACACAGAAACATTCAAAACTATTTCGTATATATATGATATATAAGGCCCATTTTGGATATACCTTGTGTATGTGTCATAAGGCTCAATGTTTAAAATAATAAAGCTAATTTGCAGCCTTATTAAGATGCTTGATCTTTTGAGTGCAAAGTTGAATAAATATTTGTCATTTTTAAAATAAAAATAGATTTTATCATGCTATTCGAACTTAAAATAATACAGAGCTTTGATATAGAGGTGGATGATAAGATATGAAGTAGACACTTTGTTGCGATAATACAAAAATTTTATTAAGAGCCCAATAATAATATTTTTTTTTTTTTTTTTTTTTTTTAATTTTATTTTTATTTTGTTATCTTCTGAACTTAAAATCATTTTAAAAATACATATATTCTAGTTATTTATTGCTCAAAAGAAGATGATATAAATTTTAATCTGATTGTAGAAAATATTTTGAAACGTCAACAGAAAATTGAATTTAATACTTTTCTCTCAATTTAATATTTAATATTTGTTGAAATTACATTCTTAACAATAATTTGATTAAGGCACTTGTGGAGCATCATTGCTTTTCAAGTTATTTATTTGTTTTGATAAATTTTTATTCTTTTATTTCTCTTCTTAAGAGAGAGAGAGAGAGAGAGAGAGAGAGAGAGAGAGAGAGAGAGAGAGAGAGAGAGAGAGAGAGAGAGAGAGAGAGAGAGAAGAGAGAGAGAGAGAGAGAGAGAGAGAGAGAGAGAGAGAGAGAGAGATTTGGAATAAAAGAAAATTGGTTTTGATTAATATTTATTATTTATTTCTCTTCTTACTGAAAGGTAATTAAGGGTAGACATAGTTCAATCCGAAGCGATGCAAGTAGCCCCCCCACAGGGCATAACCGTGGAATGATAGGATAAGCTAGACCATTACATTGCGTTTAGCCTTCTCAGAATATCTCTAGTGTACCCTCGTCTCATATTGGAGTGTGAATTTTTTCCATTGTTTCTTAACCCCATTTCTTCACATGCTCACAAAAATTTACAAACTCTTACTCATACATTACCTTTTTAATTAATAAGCAAAACAAAAAAGCTGCATCGGAGATGCTTGGAGGAGCAGCATCCAAAGAATGCCCCTCATCCGCCCCTCTCACCACCTTCACTTGGGAGTTGGTGACCTCCGATGATGGGGATGGTGGTTCCAATAACTCGAGTCCGACTTACCCCCTATGCACGGTATTCTTTTTCCATTAATTTCTGCAACATTCGCGGTCCTTTTTCTTATTTCTCCTTAGCAGAACACCACCCCTCTTCTTCTAAACCTCATATCTTGCTCTTAACCGAAACTCAGGTTCTTGGGTAAGCTGACAGTAAACCTTATTCTATAACCTCCAACTGTTTCTATCCTCAATTTTCAGCCAAAGGCGGTTGTTGCAACGACGTTGCTTGTTCTTGTGTCTCTAATTTGGATTCGTTTGATTCTCTACTTTATGGCTAAAGCTCTCTTGCAACTCTTCTACTAAATCTGTCTATTTACCTGTTAATTTTACTGACTATAAAAAATTCTTCGACTTTTAAAACTCCAAAATAGAGCACATTCTTTCTTCTTCTCCTTTCTCCGAAATCACCATTTTAGGTAATTTCAATGTTCACCACCGTCAATGGCTTTTATCTAGTTCTTATGATCCAGCTGGCGAACTCTCAAACCATTTTTCTATCCATAACAACCTTGAGCGGTTGGTACAACTCTTACCCGTATCTCTGACTTTCATGGTAATGAACTTAACATATTTGACTTTTTCTTAACCTGTTAAACTCTTTCCTCATCTAAGTTCATCCAATCACTTTCTTATGTTCGTTTCTTGTTCTGTCTCTGGAAAACAGAACTTCTGTGCTGCTAATTGTCCTGACTTGCTGTTGTACTTCTCTGATTTCCCATGAAATAATTACTGCATCCTAGTGAAGGGTCCTCGGAGTGTATTATGAGACCCATTTATGTTTCTAAAAATTTTAGATTGTACGAAAAGTAACCCGGCAACTATTAAAGGTTCGTCATCGCTTTCCTAGGGGGAGGATATACACCCCTCCAGGTGGGGTTGAGCCTCCAAAAAGGAGTCAGGAAGGAGTATGAGCTTGCCAAATAACTAACCTCACGAAAGAGAGTGAGATCTGGCAGGTTGCCAGATTTGCAATTGATAATCAAATGCCGATATACCCATTTGGCCCTCAAATATGATATCCTTACTATATATAATATATATATATATATATATATATATATATATATATATATATATATATATATATATATATATATATATATATATATATATATATATATATATATATATATATATATATATATATACACTTTAATACGATGCCTTATCTGCCATTATCGAAAAAAATAATTATGTTACATAATATTGTTTTGGAGAAATACTTAAAACACAGAGAGTATATTTGTTTCATTTCCCATTAAGTGTGGGAAAAATATTACCAAAATAGAAATGACAGAATCCCATAACGATAAGATTGAAATGATTTTTCTTAAACTTATATAAATAAACAGATATTAAATGAGGATATTTTAATGATCTTAGCATTCAAAATGAAGGGTGTGTTTGTGCCACTTTTACTTGCCTTATTGGTGGGTATAGCGACTGCTAAGAAGTCTTACGATGGGTATGTAAATAGAGTATTGTAGTATTTTATTCATTTTAATGCGTATCACTAAGTTTTAATTATTCTCAAAAAATTAATCTATTTTATTTATTTATCTTTTCACTTCTCACTTTTTCTCATTTTATCTACTTATCTATCTTCATATATATATATATATATATATATATATATATATATATATATATATATATATATATATATATATATATATATATATATATATATATATATATATATATATATATATATATATATATATATGAGGTCAACATATAATCGACCAAATTTCTGGAAAATAAATAAATCCAAATGGAGAAAGAAAAGAATCAAAAGTGTTCCAAATTTTACAAAAAGAGTCCAAGTAAGAACGAAAATAGAGATTAAATGTGGGTTAGAGGGTTGGACAGAGAAAAAATAAAAATGAGTGGAAAGACGAGTCGCATGAATTCCTCACAGTGGAGGTATACTGACAGAGGATAAGGAAGAGAAATGTGTATTTTAACTGTGTTAGTATAAAGATATTGAGGCAACATTTCAAACATTCAAAAGATTAGAGAGTCAGTTAGAGCTGTAAAGTTAATTGATAAGTTAAAAAGTAATAGATAGGTTATCATTATTGTTCGTTATATTACATGCATCATATTTGTATCTTAAAGGTTATTAAAATAAATTGATGAACTATCAACTAAATTTTGGGGTTCAATGGAAACCAATGTGTATCCCCTTAGAAGCCCCTTTTCAGAGCAATGTACAATAATAAAAAGGTGCAAAAAGTAGGAAATTAAAAAGAACTCTTAAGAAGAAAAAAAACACTATAAAAATGTTTTAAAGGGTAAACGGGCAGTCTGGAAATCAGCCGTTGAAAGACTGCAAAGGAAATCGGTGAAAGGCCACAGGGCAGAAAAACATATTCCGAAAAGAAAGTT
Source organism: Armadillidium nasatum (assembly GCA_009176605.1). Taxonomy (NCBI): domain Eukaryota; kingdom Metazoa; phylum Arthropoda; class Malacostraca; order Isopoda; family Armadillidiidae; genus Armadillidium; species Armadillidium nasatum. Next base: position 43,076 of record SEYY01010527.1, read on the forward strand.
TAGAATACAAACTTTTAATGCTAGATTCTATTGAAAGCTTTCTATATTTTGAGAGCTACATAACAACGAATTAACTGAATCCTGAAGAGCAGATTATTAATAATTAAAAGTCTAAAACAAAGGAAAAATGATCAATTGTCGAGTGTTACTTACGGAAAATATACTGACGATCTGAGATAAGAAGAATTTAAATGTTTTCAAATCTTTCCGTTAAGGATAGATTCGTAAAATTTGAAAAGAACAAAAGCAAAATTGATAGGACAATAATTAGGTCCAATTTTTTCGACATAGGTTAAATAGGTTCAAGTTATCGATAGAAAGGAAAGGTCGAAATGGATAAAAACAGTTTACCATGGTAAGGTGAAATCTAGATAAAACAAGTTTTTAGAAGCAAAGATGAGAAACCAACGGACTAAGAGAGAGTAAAAGAAACATCTTTTGAAGAAACTACAAAATTTGATATAAGCAATTTGGAAAGAGACGAAAATGGAAATAAGAAGCTCTCATTTTTGGATGTTCTAATAATTAAAAATACTATTAATGTTAATGATCAGTTGGAAGATGTTGTGCTTAAGATCTATAGAAAGGATACACATATAGATAGTTACGTATATCGACTTTCGTGTCATGAATCCCATGTAAAGGTTGATATCGTAAAAAAAAATTTCTTGAGAGCATTGAGACTTTGTATTTAGAAGTTTTTGAACGAAGAAATCATGCGGTTTTTAATACATTGGGAAATCCTACATATTTTACCAGAAGAGCTTCAATAGCTGCAATAAAGAAACTCAGTTTACAAGAAAACACACCGGAGCAAAGAGATGATAATATTAATGATAATAATAATAATAATAATAATAATAATAATAATAATAATAATAATAATAATAATAATAATAATAATAATAATAATAATAAAATCTTAGGAAATTCATACCAAAAGAATTTTTACTTGTCTGAAGTGTTCCAATCAATATTTAAAAAAAAAATCTATGGTAAAAATTTGTCAAATAAGAACAGAGTAACTCTGGGATCTGTAAGATCCCTTTCATAGAATGTAACAGTATATGCATAGGAGAAACTGCAGATATATCAAGCAGAAAGTGCCAACATGATATTCCCTTAGAATTGGAGATGAGAACTCGGCGTTAGATAAATATAATCGGATCCTGGAAGACCATAGAATTGAAATGAAGTACATGTGCTTGATCTCAGCGAAGAGTGATGTCCATCGAAGATAATAAATAGAATTTATTCTTATTAAAAATGCTAATAATTTTAATTGCTTTACTAATAATTGTATATATTAGATGAATTCACTTATTATATATTATAAAACCTTTCGAAACTTTCAATTTTCGTATAAAATCTCAATAACAATATCACGTGACTAACCAATCACTTAACTGAAATTGTAACCTTTTCTCTTTTATTTATTTTTAATAAAGAAGTGTAAGTTTGAATGAGGAAAGGCAGTTGATCTTCTGAAAGACTTGCTTGCTTTTAATTTTAAACTTTTGTTTCATTTACTGTGGGGTTATATATTTATGTAAAAAAAAAATACTTGTTCATAGGGTTTATATATATATATATATATATATATATATATATATATATATATATATATATATATATATATATATATATATATATATATATATATATATATATATATATATATATATATATATATATATATATATATATATATATATATATATATATATATATATATATATATATATATATATATATATATATATATATATATATATATATATATATATATATATATATATATATATATATATATATATATATATATATATATATATATATATATATATATATATATATATATATATATATATATATATATATATATATATATATATATATATATATATATATATATATATATATATATATATATATATATATATATATATATATATATAATATATAAGATATTTTTTCAAATCTTATCCTCCACTAATCCTTTTATTTTTTTCTGTTAGTCATGAAGTTTGGAGAGTGAATATCAAGAACACTTTGGACAAGACTTTCTTAAGACACATCGTCAATAGGTACAATCTTGACGTGTGGAGCGATTCAAAATCCCACGTTGACATTCGAGTTTCTCCAGACGAGAAAAATCATGTTATGTCAGATTTCGCTCTCAGCAGGCTTCGATATGATACAATGATTCCAGATGTCGGAAAGTAAGAATCATTCATGTTTTTAATATTTTTTTTTTTTTTTTTTTTTTTTTTTTGTTGAGATTTTGTCATAATATATGCAGAAAATTTATTCGTCAGTTCTTTGCGCAAGTTGTTACTGACAAACAGGTATGTAAGAATTTGTCACCAAGAAAATGAGAAATGCAATATACTTTCAGAAATCTCTTCTCAATGCTCTTTCCAACATTTTTCAAGAAAAAATGGAAAAATCTTCATCTTTACTTCTTCCTCTTTACCTTCACAATTTTTTTTTCGACGGCACCACAGATGTTTTTCTTTCTGATAAAGCTGAACTTTTCATTTATATGTTTAATTTTCTTTTAGCTAACTCCAGAGCTATTTCCTTTTCTCCACCTCTCACTAATTCAATTATGCCTAAAGTTATAATTTTTTCACTAAAGATGTGACTTGTGCTTTCCATGTTCTTAATGTTATGAGAACATATGATCCTGAAGGTATTCCTCCTGTAGTTTGTAAAATCTGTGTTTCACAGCTTGTATCTGCCTTTGTAAATAGTTTCGTCTCAGTTTATCCACTTTGACCTTTCCTTCTAGCTAGAAGCGTACCTTTAAAAGAATGACCAATCTCATCGTTTAAAATATTGTCCTATTGCTTTAATCGTAGAACTTTGTAAAATTTTGAATCTGTTTTTAACGAAAAGATTTGAAAACATCTTAAATAATCTAATCATATATTTGACGGTCAGTACGACTTCCAAAAGGAACCATCTACCAGTGATCTTCTTTCTAATTCCCTGGCTTTTGGTCTTATGCATTTTAGGATTTCGGTGGCCTTTTTTGTAATGCAGGGCATAATAGAAAACTTTCTATAGTCTGGCACAGATTTTTGATTTTTAAACTTTTTCCTTTTCGTATCAATGCTTCTCTTTTTAGCCTTATCTTTTGATTTGTCTCCACGTTATTTTAAAATGGCTCTTGTAAATTACCACCATTCACACTTCAATTCTATTAATAGTGGCATTCCTCTGAAGGCTGTTTAATTTCTACCCTTTTTCTCTTTTTCATTATTATTCTTCTTTTCATCATGAACTTAATATTCTATTCACATTTATGCTGACTATCCAAAAATTCGTTACTTCATTCATTTTAGCTGACATACCAACCAACAGAAAATATCTCATGGGTGGTTCTTTGCCTTTGAGAGATTAACCTCTGTTCTTTCTAATTTTCCCATTTGGGTAGAAAAATGCTGTTGCTTTCAATGCCTCAACAATTCAGCTCTTTCATCTTTCTACTGGACATCATCTTGCAAACGGTAATACCGTCTATAAAAGCACACAATTACAGTGTTTTTGAAAGAATCACATTGTTTTTCCTTTATTAAGCAAACTTTTAAGTGACTCAGTGCTCTGATCGAACTTCCAAATTTCCTCACACCATTCCAATCTGATAACGCTGTTCCATTGTTTATGTATTGAGTATTTCTCTCATATTTGGGACTGTTTCACTCACACGGCTCTCTTGGTGAAGGTGGAATCTATGATTTTTCGTTTTACCAACTTTTTTCTTCTCAATAATTCTCTTTAATATCTATTTTCCTTCATTTTCTTGCTGCACTCTCATATGTGCTCTTCAGATCTCGATCATGTGCCTCTCTACCTTTGATAAGGACTCTTGAAGCAAATCTTTTCACACATTCTCGTCCATTTTTTGTCAATCTCTCTGATCTCAGAATTAATTCAGTATTTTGCGCAATATTACATGCATTACACTAGTAACTTTTAAGCATTTTCCTAACTTCCTAAGGTTGCTCACTTTCAA
>SEYY01010528.1:0-13610 GCA_009176605.1 Armadillidium nasatum
ATATATATATATATATATATATATATATATATATATATATATATATATATATATATATATATATATTGTGATTTTGTTGTGAAAATTCTATACTTCGATAATCGATATTTTTTTAACTCTACCAATGTTAAAAATAAGCATTGAAAATCTCCACATATACTTAAACATCTTTTAATTTCTAATTAGGAAAAAAATTTAACCTCTTATTTACCCTTTGCATTCATCCTAACAAGTATTATATCGTATAGTATATATTCATTACTTTGCAATTTACATAGATGGAAATTTTAAGAGTAAAAATACTCAATGGATATTTCATAACGGATGACAGAAATTTGAACTTATGTCAACCCGTTCCTTTCAGAGCTGTATGAAATTTATTAATTTCAACCGTAACATGACCGGAACCATAGACTTTTAGTAGTTAAAGTCTATGACCGGAACAAATAAATTTTATTTCATCAGTCATCACCACTCACAGCCTAAGGGTACAGAAGGTAGAGTCTCCAGTAAAAATCTGTTTACTTTGCATATATATTTTTTATGAGGGTTTTTTATTTATTTATTTTTGTCTACCAGACTCCATTATAACCTCCATAATTGATTTGCATTTAATTTCTTTGTAGATGTTAAAGTTTAAAAGATATTAATTTCTTACCATGATTTGTTTTATACACTTTATATACCATTATCTTAACAAACTTGTATTACAAAGTCTGAACTTTCAATATTCATTTTTCTATATTGATATTTATATTAATATCAATTTGATATTACTAAATTACTTAAAAATAAATTATTAAATATAATTTCCACTCACAGGTTAGGGTGAAGACTTCTATAGATGTATACTTGTGTGCTCTGCATTTGTATATTCAGTGGTATTTGCGTGCCTAAGAAAAACTAAATTAGCAAGGGTGATTTGCAAATAGATAAAAATCTCTGAGGACACAATTAATTCTGTACTTTTACACATTCATAGTTAATGATTAAAGTAACCTCAACCCTTCAAGTGTTATAACATATGGGACACTAATTGTAATTTTATCTATTCAGCAAAAAAGAAACCAATATGTACCAAACATATTGCAACAAAACTTCATTAATTATTTAATGAAATATTTCACATAGCATCACAAAAAAGAAATTGACAGCAGATGGAAAACTTCAAAATTTTATTTGGACATAACGAAGGCATGTCTATTATGTCTTCAATCATTGCCAAAAATAAATTGGTAACCTTTCTTTTTCCCATTAACTTAATCACAAATTTACGAAAGTTTACTCTCTTTCTCCTGAATAAATTTGTCAATGATGAATTTTTGTATTAAGAAATATTATGTTAATTAACAATGGCTTATTCTTCAATCATATAAAATATTTTAGATTTAGGCTTTTGGTTTAGAGAACTTTCTCAGTGGGTGAAATTTTGCATGTGGGTGAGGAATTCCCCACCCATGTATGTGCATTATTTTATCATTAATATGCTACATGCTGCCTCACCCTGCCTGTAATGAGCTGCCATTAACTTCATTATTCATGCACTTGAGCTTTAAGCTTAAAACAAATATTTATTATATAATAACAAAAATTGCTTTCATATATATATATATATATATATATATATATATATATATATATATATATATATATATATATATATATATATATATATATATATATATATATGAAAATAATTTTTGTTATTATAATAATGAATCTTTAAGTTTATCATTAGTTTATGAATTATGAAGTTTATGAAGATCAACTGCTCTTGCAGGCAGGCTGAAGCAGAAGTTTGCAAATTAATGATATGCGGCATATATGTACTATACTACTATTAGTGTATTGCTGCGTGATATTGACACAGTTTTGTAAAAAAATAAATATTGCCCAGTAAAAAAACAGGACAAAAAAAATTTATAAAATAAAAAAACTATAATTCTAGGCTAGCTTGTAACTACAGCCTACAGGCTACTGTACAGTCTGTACTAAGTATGTCTGTCAACTTGTCAAATCCTATAATTTTATTGTTTAATCACCTAAATAGCCTATAATATTAGCATTTTATTTCTTAATCAGCTAATATTCATTATCTAATTCACTGTAGCAGACTATCAGTAAAAACTAAATATCCCCAGTGTAATAACTACCCAATTTTTATAAGTAAACTTGCATTAACTTTATTAATGAGGTTTTTCTCAGTTTTCCCTATTTTCCCCATTTTTTCCTACGAAAAGGTTCAATAAATTTTTCCCAACCAACCCTGTATACACCACCAAGACCTACATCTTTGCTTGAGTCAATATGATCCAGTAATTTTTAATCTCTAACTAATTTCAAATATTGTAAACCTGTTTATTATATGTATACCAGAACTTGGTTTTTAGTCTCTAAACTATTATTGATATATAAGCATTGAAAATATTAAACAATTCTTAATCAGAACTAACTAAATTGTCATCAGTTTTAAATGGACAAATTGTCATATTTTTAATCATAAAAGCCTAAAATCTTTTCATGTCCTAATTACTATTCCTTGCTGTATTAATTTCTACCATTCTATTTTTTTCTCTTATTGACTTGTTTTGTTCATTTCTAATTTTCTAAATATACCTCCCTACTACAACCCTTAAATATTTTAAAACATCTATGCTTTTCATTGACTTTCTCACATATCTCTAAAACATACAGCATTCTTACATAACAAAACGATTTTGATTTTCAAATTCTTTCTCTTAATCTATATTGTTAAGCATATCTCAAAATTTGCTATAATCACCATTTCAGAAATTTCAATTATTTTCCTTATTAACTTGCAATTTGGGCCCAGATAATAAATTCAAATTAAACCTAATTTTATTTTATGGTCATTGGCCTATAAATTCACCTCTACTCTACTCTGATCTCATCTATTAAACTTTTATTTATTCACATTAAATTTAATTAACATTGCTGTGTGTCTTGGAGGTTCATTGACCATCTAACTCAAAAAGTTGTCTTTAATATAATTTATAAATCTGTAACTTCTATGATCCATATTGGTTAAGAAATACCACTCAATGTCAGGAAAAATAAAAAATTACATTATCACTATACTGTTTCTTTATTGTGGCATGTTGTCTTGATTTCCTTCATTTCTACATCTATTTCTTGACTCTGGGGCAGGAGGTCTATAAATTGCCTCAATTCTATAAGATTTGTTATGCATAAGAATATCTTCTCATAGATATTCAACATCATGATTAGATTTAATATTTGTTATTAACACAAACTTAATATTACTTTTAACATAAAGAGCTACACCTTCCCATTATTTCCTCTACCCTGGTATAGGTAAAATGAAATCTATCTTTTTAAATTTCAGAAAGGTGTCCCTATAAATGCTTCATTTACCAATGCTTGAGTGATTCAAATTATGCATAGGCTCTCCTTTATTATATAACTAATCAGCTAATCTTTTTTTCTTCTTCTTTCTAAGGGAATGAGTATATGTGAAGAAGCATTTAATATTCAGTATGTTCTAAATGTATCACTATCATCTTTATTTGTAATATTGTTACCATCTTTGTGACCTGTATTACTTTTTGGTATTTAAGAGTATAATTTTTATTTATATCACCAATACAGTAGTAACCTTCATCTCTGCAACCAGCAATACCCAGATTAAGCCTTTCACCCATAACCTTACCTAGTTTTCTGACAAGTCTCTAGTCTGGCACTCCTGCCCTAAAAACCTCAACACTTTCAACTGAAATGAATTCCATCTCTTGCCAAAAGATCCAAGGTTGTCTAAAAATATACTCCAGAGATCTAGAAATTTAATATTTTCTGAAGTACATAATTTCCTAACTCTTTCATTTACACATAAAACCCTTCTTCTTTATTCCTGTCCTAACTTAAATAATATATCTTTTACCATTTACTTTCGTTCTTCAAATCAACTTCTTATAACTTCCCATTCAAAGTTCCTTGAACATTTTATGGACTATATCATTTGTACCCATATGCAATATTTATTTGTCAAAACCTTTAATCTCCCAGGCTATTTTGTCCACAAATCATTTACTATGATTCTTGGGGTAACACATCCTTATTCATTTCCTCTTGTCTGTATTATAAAAAGCCTTATCTAGGTACTGTACCTGAGAGACTCCAATCAGAAATGCCTCAGCCTTCTTAGGAAGTTTGACATTACAAGTGAGAAGTGATCCTCTCAGATCCCACCTTGTCCAACCAAACCTAACAGGTTTACTGTCTCTGAAGATTATATCTCTTTGTTTCTACAACTCTCCATATATCTGCGGTCATATTTCCTACTAAAGCCCCCTCACTCTTAACATTTGCCTAGGTGAGTCACTAGTTCTATTCACCATCTTCTTTGCCCGTTTCTATCAGCTTCCTGCCCCCCCCAAAAAAAAGCAAATCCCAACTTGCCTTTTTTCTAACACCTCCCTTCTTGCTTAATCAAGCATCAAATTTACTCAACCTTCTCAGTTCCTTCTTCAGAGATTCAGCCATTTTCAGTTCAGTCACTTACTTATCCTTTGGATCTCCTTCCTTAGCAACACATTCTCAGCTTTTGTAACACAAACAAGGCACTCACTAACATTATTATTCTTCTCATGGTTCCATAGATGCAACACAAAAAATACATGCTTCATATTATTAATAGGTTTAAGGTTATATAAAAAATTCAGAGTAGACTTAACTTTAATCTCAAGGACTCTGAACAACTTAATTTAGCTTTACTATGAATAAATGTGTTATCAAATAGTTAAAAATCAATAATTATAGCTTAAAATAAATTAAAATGAATAAGCAAATATCTTGATTAGACAATAGCTTAGGTATTTTATGTCTTGTTTGGCCAAATGTATTGAAAAATTAAATATATATTAATATCAAATACAAATAAATAAAATTATTTCACTACTATAGAAAAATTAAAAATTGGTAAAGTCTAAACTAAATTAAAATAAACAAATATCTTAAACAAAAACTTCAATTAGGTCTATCTAGCCTACCCTTACTTTACCCTAGAAATCCGAATAATGAAGAAAAATAATGAAAATATTTTTAAAAACTTTTATCTATTTGGAGAATACATTCAAAGAAATTTGAAAAGTAGCAGATGAATAATTCGAAATAAAATTAAAAATAAAACAAACTTAACAAATAATTAATTGGAAAATAAAGTGTGCAAAACTACAAAATAGTGTAGACAAATTTACTAAAAATTTTTTTAGGGGTATAGGTAATATAAGAATTTAATTAAAAATAATTTCATAAAAATATTAATAAAATAAACAAATACCAATATTGAAATATCCTAATTTATGTACATTTTAAACCAAATAATTAAAAAATTTTTTTTTTCTTTATAAACTGTTTAAAAGAATATATATATATATATATATATATATATATATATATATATATATATATATATATATATATATATATATATATATATATATATATTTTTTTATTATTTTAATAAATTTTAATTTACTTTAAAGCATTTTTTTTTTTAAATACGATTTTATTTTTTTATTTTTTTTAGGAAAAAATTTTTTTTTTTTTTCTCAATAATATATGTAGTTCTGTAAGGAATAATAATAATAATAATAATAATAATAATAATAATAATCCAAAGTCTGTTCTTCAGATATATATTTATATTACAATGTCTTTAAGAGTTACGCAAAGTTTGTTTCCGAAGAGAAAAATATTGACCGAATTATCACTGCAGTTCAATAGAGTCGTAACACCTTCTGTAAGTATTTATCATGATTCATTCAATCATAATTCAAAACGAAATAAGCTTATTTTCCTCGTAATTCTAATTGTCTTTAATTAAATATCCTTCAATAATATTTAATCTATTCGAGCATCTGCTTCTAGGTTAATTGGTACAAATAAGCATAACATATTTATGAAAGTTTAAAATGTGAATCATGAATTCAGCTTTGTTATCAATTATTATTATTTAACATTTTTCACATTTCAGTTGAGTTCAGTGAGGAATTTTTCATTGACACCACCACACTTAATTGGTGGTGGAATTCGTGTTCCTGAACCTAAAAATTGGTTAAAACACAATGATAAAAAGTTTCCACCACAAGAAATAGGAGAAGAAAGAAGGCCAGCTGTAAGTATATATATATATATATATATATATATATATATATATATATATATATATATATATATATATATATATATATATATATATATATATATATATATATATATATATATATATATATATATATATATATATATATATATATATATATATATATATATGAAGGGTGAAAATCTTCATTTTCTTTTGTTTTTTTAATGAGTACAGCTTTGGAAGTTCTGATTCATTCATTCTTGTGACAAGAATGAATATTTATTATTATTTATAAGCTTATATATATATTTTTAGCATAGTCTGACAAAACATTAGTAGTTGAGCTTGAGTTTCGATAGAAACTAGAAGAAACAAAAAAATAAGCATATATTTAAGAAATTGTAAAATGAAGAATGCATTTTCTGGAAACTAAATTGTATTAATACAAAAAAAAAAAAAAAAGAAAAAAAAAAATGTAGGAAAAATTGTTTCAATTCCTGAAATTAGCCTATTTCCGTTATATATATAAAGTGTGCAAGACTTTATATATATATATATATATATATATATATATATATATATATATATATATATATATATATATATATATATATATATATATATATATATATATATATATATATATATATATATATATATATATATATATATATATATATATATATATATATATATTATTATTATTATTATTATTATTATTATTATTATATTATTATTATTATTATTATTATTATATTATTATTATTATATTATTATTATTATTATTATTATTATTATTATTATTATTATTATTATTATTATTATTATCCTTTGGTGGGTAAAGGTTAAAGGCCTACTAATTTCCACCAGTTAGGGATATACCAGAATCTTTTGTCAAGTTAAAGGGTGATAAGTCTTGATACATGGTGTTTGAAAGTGTGAAAGTCAAAAGAAGTTGGGAAAATAGATAAATGGAGTCGGTGTGTTCAAGACTTTAACTGTAAATTGAATGTAAGATTAAGCATAGTTGTTAATGAGAGTTGGACAGAGAATGGATGAGACTGTGTAGAAAGACATGTTGCACGAACCTTTTTAGAAAGCAGAAGAGTAGTGTACGTTGTAATAGAGATAGTTTAAAGAGGTTGGAGAGAGTGAGTGAAGTGAGAGATGCAAGACAGAAAGTGTAGCATTCATCAGGAGATCTGACCTGTCCTCCCCAACTCTTTTTCTACTTTCATTAATGACTTTCTATTAGTTCATCACCTTTATACACTATTATTGCTTTATAACTCCACCCTTCATTTTGTATGAAACTCCTCCCTTCATTTTGTATGAAACTCCTCCCAACAACAGTTAATTTACGCTATGAGGAAAGTCTCGGAGTAACTAATCTTTAATCTTTCCAATTAGAGCAGAGAAAACATGGTTCTTTTGCATGCCTCAAAAACTCACTTCATCTACCTATTCGACACAACTTTCCTCACAATTATATCTTTGAAAACACACAACTCAAGCTTCGTCTGTTGTTAATATTCTTAATATTTCATTTTCTTATGATCTCTCTTAGAAGGATCACATTATTTTTTTTTTAAAACAAGTTTTTAAGAGGTTAGGTGTTCTGAGGAGCTTTCAAAATTTCTTTCTGTTGTTCATCCTTGTATGAAGAATGCTTCACACATTTGGAGTGGTTCCACTCATACAGTCTTCCTGCCTAAGGTGGAGTCAAGGGCTTTTCGTCCTATCAATTATTTTACTCTCATGAAGATTCCTGTATCTTTTTGCCTATCAAATACTTTTTTCACTCTTTCTGTACGATCGCTATAAGAACGGACACTGATCTCCTGTTTTCTTTCGTTACTTATTTTTATCTGTCCAATTCTCTGACCCCAGACTTCACTGCTATGCTCAGTCTACATGTAGAGTCTGGAACACACTCGTTTCATCTACTTTTTCAACTTTCTTTGATTTGCACACTATCAGACGTCATTTATCGAGACTCATCAACCTTTAATTTAATTTGAACTTCGATAGTATTTTCCAACCCTGGTGAAAATAGGTAGACCTCTGGTCGTTGCCTACTGGAGGATTTTATATATATATATATATATATATATATATATATATATATATATATATATATATATATATATATATATATATATATATATATATATATATATATATATATATATATATATATATATATATATATATATATATATATATATATATATATATATATATGTGTGTCACATGAGGACAAATATCAGGTACAGTTATAAAAAGTTTTTGTACATTGCTTTTCTTGTTCGGGGTCTTCAAATTGATGAAGCAATTAAGCAACTTAAGTTTGTCGATGAACACAAATTGAGAGCAAGTACTGGAGGTGCTACTGCAATTGAAGTGTTGGAGGAAGCAAGAGAGATGGCCATTAAGGATCATAATGTAGAATGTGGAACTAATTTGTGGGTTGGTAAGTGTTTTTTTATTTTTGTTTGAAGATTTAAGATTTATTTTGAAAGTAAATTGGAATTGAATAATGTTATTTCTAATTAGCATATGTTGATTTTCATTATCTTTCCTTTCTACTTCGGGAATACAAAAGTGTTTTATTGTTGTCTACTTATATCTTCATTCAATTATTATTAATATTGTGTATAGTAAAAATTTTGGATATGCTCTTTCTAGCTTATAATTAATAATAATAATAATATTTTTGGAAAATTTTAACATCCTCTATTTTAAAATTGTCACAACCTTGGTAATAGTACAAATACCCGTTAGTAGATTGGTCAAAATTCACAGATAGAACTAATTGTATATGATAGATAATAAATGGTATATTATCTTCATCTACTTGTATTATTCAACTTTTTTTTTTTCTTTTTTTGCAGCCGAATCGTTTGTGGGAAAAGCTTTTTTACTTCGGGGAATAAGACGACACGCGCGAGGACGCGTAGGACAACATCGTATTGTTTATATTCATTACTTTGTTCGACTTGAAGAAGGTACCCCGCCTGAATCTTATTATCATTTCCATCGCCCTCTCACTCCACAAGAGAAACTCGATAACTGGTTACAGGAAAAAAGGGAGAGAACGATATTGTTTTCGCGATAAAATCGGGAAACGATTTTATTTCTTGTATAAAATGCTTTATAATTTTGAAATTCTTTAACTCTTTAATTCTTTAATAAAAAACGATTTGTAATAATTGGTTTTTAAGTTTATTAACTTCCACATTTAATATAAGCTTAGTATTTGAGACAAATATTTTACAATGAAGATATTTTAAGAGTTTTGGATAATGAAAACCTGATACCAGATTGGAGGATAAGGAACCGAGTTATGATTTGGTTTAAAAAATTACCCTAATTAAAAATTATATTTTGAACACATCATCAAATTACAACACATACATGATCTTTCTGAACTATGTAATGTAGGCAATGAATGTCTAAGAATACAAGGAAAATAGAGATAGTAAGAAGTCGCATACAAGTTTCGAGAATGCCCCAAATTAAAGTGGATAACCTAACCAGTTCCCTACTTTCTCCCACTCTCCCAAACCAGCTCTCTGCTCTCCAATATTTACGATAAAATGTGGTAGAAGAGTTTATATATATATATATATATATATATATATATATATATATATATATATATATATATATATATATATATATATATATATATATATATATATATATATATATATATATATATATATATATATATATATATATATATATATATATTAGTGATGGCATCCGCATCCGCATGCGCGGATGCGGAACATCCGCACAAAAATCAACATCCGCATCCGCATCCGCATCCGCATTTTCGAAAATTCAACATCCGCATCCGCACTTTCGGAAATTCAACATCCGCATCCGCACTTTCAAAAATTCAACATCCGCATCCGCACTTCTCCAAAATTTGACATCCGCATCCGCATCCGCAAATTAGAAAATATGACATCCGATCCATCACTAATATATATATATATATATATATATATATATATATATATATATATATATATATATATATATATATATATATATATATATATATATATATATATATATATATATATATATATATATATATATATATATATATATATATATATATAATATAATATATATGCGAATTGTAGATCAAGAGTGAGGGTGAAGAGAGAACTATCGGATTGGTTTAGCATAGGAGTGGGATTGAGACATGGGTTTGTAATATCTCCATGTTATTTAATCTATTGATGAATGTTTACTTAGAAAAATGGAGAGAGAAGGGAAGAGTATTACGTTGAGAAATATGGAGGGTGAATGTGAAGTGAATGTTTTACTTTTTGCAGATGATGCGGCATGTGTTAGCGGCAGAATCTGGAGAAAAGATGAGAATACTTGTGAGAGAGTTTGAAGGGAAATGTGCAAACACGAGATTGAAATTCAATCCAGCGAAGAATAAAGTTATGAGGATTGGAGGTGGGGATGAAGTAATGTGGAGGGAGGAATTGGTTTGTAGAAGTGAGAATGGAAACTTGAGGAGGTGAATGAATTCAAATATCTAGTAATGTTGGGTGGAAGGTAAGGGTGGGACTTAAAAAGGAATAAAGAGCAGAGTGGTAGAAGGAATGAAAGTATTGGGGGGCCTAAGAAAAGTATGGAAGAAAGGAAAAATTTCGAAAGAAATAAATATAAGAATGTTTGAATGTATGTGTTCACCTTCTGTATTGTATGTGTGTGAAACATAGACGATAAGTGCTCGGTCGAGAAAAAGTTTCAATGTCTTTGAGATGAAAGATTTGAGAGCGATATATAAATTGAGAAGGATTGATAGGATTAGAAATGAAAGAATAAGGGAGATGTGTAAATGGAAGAAGGGTGTAATTGATAGAGAGGAGGAGGATGTGCTAAAATGGTTTGGACATATGTGAAGAATGAAAGAGAAACAGAATGGTTGGCAAGGTACGTAGATCCGATGTAGATAGGGGAAGGGTAGGGGGAGGGGAAGGCCGAAGTGGAGATGGATTTAGGGAGTGAGAGTGATTTTGATGGAAGGGATTTGAGTTTAGACGAGGGTAGAAGATTTGGGAGACGAGATGGAGGGAGGTGGTGAAAGCGTTAAAAGGTAAGAATAATTATGTTTGTAAGGGAATTGTGGCGGGCACCACCTCACGAAAGTGGGAAAGGTGATAGTGAAATATATATATATATATATATATATATATATATATATATATATATATATATATATATATATATATATATATATATATATATCCGCATCCTCATAAAATTAACATCCGCATCCGCATCCGCATCCTCATCAAAATTAACATCCTCATCCGCATCCGCATCCGCATGAAAATTAACAAAAATCCACATCCGCATCCGCATTCGAAAATTCAACATCCGCATCCGCATCCGCACTTTCGAAAATTCGAACACATCCGCATCCGCATCCGCACTTCTCCAAAATTCAACATCCGCATCCGCATCCGCATCCGCAAATTGGAAAATATGACATCCGATCCATCACTAATATATATATAACTAAAACCCTTTAAAAGTTTAATAAAAAAAAATATTTACAACTACAACAATCTTGATATAGCATTCGACTTCGAAGGAGTATTGTACTTTGATTTTTTTTTTTATTTATTTATTTTAATTTTTTTTTTTTTTTTTTTTTTTTTTATTATATTATATATATATATATATATATATATATATATATATTATATATATATATATATATATATATATATATATATATATATATATATATATATATATATATATATATATATATATATATATATATATATATATATATATATAACCTGCCACTTATGGCCTATGAAATATATATTGATTAAGGTTCTGGCAACACTGAAAATTATGGCATCTATTATTGTCCATCAATTTTGGCAACCATGCCTCTTTTATGGGGTGTTCCACGGTCAAGATTCTTTAAGTAAGAGATTTGAAGATTGATAAAGCGAAGTGTCCCATGAATCGTGTCCCACAAGTTTTTCTGCAGTGGTTTTCTGCTCTTCAGTGAAAATTGAAGATAAATTTCTATCTTCAATTTTCTCTGCCGAAATCTTGAATGGTCACGTGATGTAAACAAACGTGGAGGAGTTAAGTCAAGGCTTTCTTTTATAATAAATACCTTTTGTAAATATTCTTATTCAGATAGATTTGTTCGCAAACTATTATGGATATTTATTTTAGCCTTTTCGGATGATTAATTTATTTTAAAGGAAGCAAATTAATTATATTCAATTATTAAGAATCTCGTTGGCTTCAGCGTTTTTAATTATGGCTGCTTCCAAAGTTCTTTAGAAATCTTCGTTTGACTCGTACGTTAACTTATATTCCTACATGTGACTTTTATGATATTAATTAAATAGTGATTGTTTTAATTAATTAAATATTGAATAAATTAAATTCTAAAATATATTTACGTTTATTTACATAGATCAGCTGACAATTACTACAGCGAAGTATTCCACGAAAATCAAAGAATCTTCTAAATGTTTTCGCTGCCGCAGGCTTAAGCGTAACGCCACGCTTGATTTTATGGAAAACACCCTATATATATTATGAAACCAACGAAATTCTGAATAATTGAAAATAATTTGCTTTGTTTAAAACAAGTTAATGATCCGAAAATGGTAAAATAATTATCCATAATAATTTGCAAACAGATCTATCTTAAGTAAGAATATTTCCAAAAGGTATTTATTATTTTAAAAGAAGGCTTTGGCATTCCGTGGCTTTGACTTAACTCCTCCATGCTTGTTTACATCACGTG
This sequence comes from Armadillidium nasatum, assembly GCA_009176605.1. Classification (NCBI taxonomy): domain Eukaryota; kingdom Metazoa; phylum Arthropoda; class Malacostraca; order Isopoda; family Armadillidiidae; genus Armadillidium; species Armadillidium nasatum. The sequence goes on from SEYY01010528.1 coordinate 12,948, forward strand.
ATCGTTCATGATTGCGACAGCGAAAACTGAAGATATTTAATTTTCACAGTCGCAAGCAGAAAATTACTGCATCTAAACTCGTGGGACACTATCTCTGAACTCGTGATATCCTGAAGGGCAGTATTTTGTTTGCCTGGAAGGATGGTATGTTCCCTGGTCGGTGAGGTCCGCTCTCAAAAACGAAACGAAACTAAAAAAAATTTGAAACCGTGAAAACTTGAAAAAAAGACCGGGAAACACCCCTTATGTTTTGTGAATATGAAAACTATGAAAGAGTGATGTAATAGATATATGCGTTAAGCAAATATATCGTTATTGTATATTTTCTACGGTAATAATTAAAATTAAAGATCTCCCCTTCCCCGACACTTTTATTGTTTTCATTCATCATATTGATACATTTGCAGTATTTGCAGGAAAAATGGTGAAAATGGGTTATCAGTGTCATTAGAACATTATAAAAAATAGATAGTTTAGAAGCACATGGGGCTATACAAATAATGATAATACTAATACATGCAACAATGACTAGGTCTATCCTATCCCTAGTTATCAGTTCATTCATGCAAAGCCAGACAAAATTAAAACTAAGCCTCTACATATATTTAATAAACCTAACTAATGATATTATACAACTAATTACACATGCAACATGCAATGAAC
>SEYY01010529.1:0-2500 GCA_009176605.1 Armadillidium nasatum
CCAGCACTCTTTTCCATCTAAATCTGTTGTAAATAGTTCTATCTTCCATCATCTGTTCTGTTCTTGGGTCTCCCTCTCGGTCTTCGTCCTCTTGGCATTCACTTTCACCTTCCTGTAGCAGCTCTTCCCTCCAGCATCAACATTTACCAAGGCAGAATTATTGGTTCAACCCCTATACTTTCTCTTGCTCTTTTGCTTCTTATACTTTCCCTCCTGGTTCTTCTCACCATCAACCACAGCACCCTCATCTCTGCTGCTTGAAAGTACTCTGACCCCAATTTCTTATATGGGGCTGAGACTTGGTGTATGACAACAAGAAAAGAAAGCAGAATTCAAGCAGCAGAGATGAGGGTGCTGTGGTTGATGGTGAGAAGGACAAGGAGGGAGAGTATAAGAAGCGAAAGAATGAGAAAGTATAGGGGTTGGACCAATTATTCAAAAGATAAGATGGAATAAGACTGAGATAATTGATAAACATGTGGAGGATGCTGGAGGGGTGAGATACTACAGGGAGGTGAGAGTGGATGCCAAGAGGGAGACCCAGGAAGAGATGGATGGAGTCAGCTGGGGTTTCACTGAGGCGACATCAGCTGTCTACGATAGAACAGTTGGTGGAAGATGGAATTATTTGCAACAGATCTAGATGGAGACAAGTGCTGGCCCCACTGACAGGCCCTAGAGCCTTAATGGAATCGAATATATATATATATATATATATATATATATATATATATATATATATATATATATATATTATATATATATATATATATATATATATATATATATATATATATATATATATATATATTATTATTATAAATATATATATATATATGTTCAGAACTGGTATTCGTATTAGTGTATTTTTAGGTATGGATATCAGTCAAGTTGACAGTCTTGGTATTGGTATCAGTAAAAATTTTTGGTATCACTTATCCTTAATATATATATATATATATATATATATATATATATATATATATATATATATATATATATATATATATATATATATATATATATATATATATATATATATATATATAATATATAATTACCTGGGAGATTTTCCTTTACTCCTGCTTCTGCTCCTACTTTTAGTTCTACTTCTACTTTGGCGAGTGAGTCTATCCTTTCCTTTTTTCTTCTTCCGCTTTTCTTCCTTCTTTGAATAACTTCGTAAAACTGGACTTTCTGAGCCAGATGGAATATCAATATAAACAGGAGATTTTGAATGTTTACTTTTAATTGTAAGAGATCTTCTAGGAGAAGACAAAGCTATTCGATTTGGGCTAGACAATAATCTTTTAGAAGGTAATGGAGGAGTAGATGGTCTTCTAGGACTATGATGACTTCTTCCTGCTCGATCATAAACTTTATTGGAGGGTGAGTAAGGTCTGTTTCTGTGACTAGTTGAAGAAATGGGAGATGGTGATCTATCTCTGCCCTTCCTAAGATGACCAGCTGCAGGTGATAATCTGTTGTAGTCATAATTTGTACCATGATTATGATCTGACTGTGAACCACTACTGGAGCTCACAGGGCTTCCATCATTATTACGAGATGAATTTTTGTTAACTCTACCCCTTTTAACTCTATCATGACTAGTATATTTGATATCAGAATCATTTTCTGAGCTTATGCTTCCTTCATTTATATCTGAGTGATTATCAACATAATTAGGAGTTCCACTTCTTGATTTATATTTGTTTTTCTTCTTTTTCTTTTTGTGAGGTATAGGACTTCTAGAATGATCTAATCTTTTTCGCTTCTTCTCATGCTTCCGTTTTTTCTTTTCCTTATGTTCTCTTTTACGTATCCTAGCATGTTCTCTGGCAATATCAACAGCATTTCTTGAAGAATGATAATCTTCTCTACCACCTCTATAATAATCTGACCTCAAATCAGAACCTCTTCTATCAGGAGACATATTAGCAGGATAAGGCACCAACGAATGAGGTAAGATGCCTCCACCACAAGATGGATGAATTTCTGTATGTGGTATGTGATTAGGATGAGATGGGCTTATATTTGGTTCCTGATCACTAAAAGGTTCTTTTAATGGAGTGTGGTATGAAGGTGGGGTAGTTGTAATAGGTCTATAGGGTGACCTAACTGGATAAATGCTAACGGGAGGCGCTAAAGGACTATGACCCTGAACAGGAATCCCTCGCTGTGTGTATGAATGCTGAGGATAGTGTCGAATAATTGCTGGACTATGCCCTGGGCTATCTGTTATTTCACCAGCCTCAGGTTCTGAGAACTCTTCAGAGCTTACGTCTGAATATTCCACCAAACTTTTTCCAGATCTACTACCACCACTATTTGCCGCACCTGTTTGAGTGTCTGTTCTTACAACCTTATTTAATGGCGTGGCTGGGGTAGTAGCAGTATTGTGGCTTGGCTGCAGTGCCTCAGACTCAGCCTGCTTCTTATTACCATGGTCAGGGGAATTTTCTTGTTCCAAGTCTGAGATGGAGGAGAAGCTCTCATCAGA
>SEYY01010529.1:5000-10407 GCA_009176605.1 Armadillidium nasatum
TCTCCAATCTCTTTCTTCCCACCGAATTGTTGCGTCACTTTCTCTAAACTATTGCTATTTCAAAGGACCTTACTCTTATGAACTCTCACATTGCATACCTCCTCCATTGAGATGGGCTCGTGCCACAGACTTTCTACACAGTAACATCCTTTCTCTGTCCAACTCTCAGACCCCAGGCGTAACCGCTATGTTCACTCTTACATGTACTCTACTGGAAAAGTATGGAACACACTCCCTTTATATTTTCCCAACTTCCTTTGACTTACACACTTTTAAGCACTGTGTGTCGGGTCACGTCGGCCACTAGCGACCAGATTCAGATTGTTCCCAATTCTGGTGGAATTTGGTAGGCCTCCAGCCTTTGCCCACCAGAGGACACAAAAAATTATATATATATATATATTATATATATATATATATATATATATATATATATATATATATATATATATATATATATATATATATATATATATATATATTATATATATATATATATATTAAATGCTATTTGTTTGAAGAGAGATATAGCCTCCCAAACTTTGGGAATTTTTGAAATTTGGTCAAAAATAGACCATCTTAAAGGCTTATCTTGAAACCAAAGAATCACATTGAATAAAGTATAGAGAGGAATTTGTAGCCCCATCCCTCCTCTATACACCCACCAAAAATAAGAAATGTTGTTGTATTTTTATTTTTATTTTTATAGTTGGTCGGTTTTTGGCTTAAAACATTTTTTCTATATCTCTGGGAACAAAAGTCTGTTAGAAGCTTTTGTAGCCTATAGAATTCTGAAAATATATTCCAAATTTCAGGTTATTCCAAATAGTGGTTTGGCTTTGCCAATCATTTGAAAAAAGATCAAATTTAAAAAAAAAAAAAATTTTTAAATTATAGACTTAGAAAAACACTAGAAATTGACTTTTTTTCACTGGGAAAAACAATTTACACTGAAAATTTTAGGAAAATCAGGGTGAAAATTAAATTTTTTAAATTCTCACCTCTTCATCATCTACCTTCAGGACAAGCTCCTCTCCCTACTATTAACATTCTCTCTTTTCCACATTAACGCTCAATCCCGCCTCTTTTAGTTTTTCAGCAAAACTTCTTATCAGCTCTTAACTTCTCTCTATCCTAGGCTATATATATATATATATATATATATATTATATATATATAATATATATATATATATATATATATATATATATATATATATTATATATATATATATATATAGTATAATTTTTTTTTTTTTTTTTGAAAAGGTGGACTTTTTTCAACAAACAACAAAAAAAATTTTTTTGATAGTTGTTCAGTTTTGGGCTTATAACTCTGGGAACAAAAGTCTGTTTCAAGTTTTTGTTGGCAATAAAATTCTGAATATACAGTACAAATTTCAGGTCATTTTGAAGTGGTTTGGTACAGCCATTCATTTGAAATGAGTCAAATCCCAAACACACACAAAAAAAAAAATAGTTATACTCAGAAAAACGCTAGAAATTGACTTCTTTTCACTGGGAAAAATGCTATATACATTGAAAATTCCAGGTGAATCGGATGAATATTAAAAAATTTGAAATTGGATTGTCCCCTCAAGTATAATTTCCCATTTTAACCCCGGCATTACCTGATTTTTAGCTGGGGCTGGGGCCCCGGTCAGTCCTATATATATATATTGCTTCCATGGAAGGGGTCCCTTGGAACATGCTAAGTGCATTACTGAAGTGATTTTCCCTGGCATGGAGGCAATATATTTCATCCCAGAATTATGCAAAATCTATCCTCAACATCATCAAAAACTCTTTTCTTCAATGGAAATGCAGTAATCTTTCTGATTCTTCCTCACACCCTTTCTGTCATTTTGCAAAAAATGTCAACTCTAATTTTGCTTCTTCCTCTTACTCTATTCTACTATCTTCTAACGGCACAACTGCCATTCTGCCTTCTTCTAAAGCTGAACTTTTCACTCAAACTTTTGCCTCTAATTCAGCTTAGACAATTCTGGAGCTAGTCTTCCAACTCATTTATGCCTACAATTGTAATTTCTTCTAAAGATGTTATTTCTGCTCTCTCAGTGCTTAATACTAAGAAGATGTACGGCCCTGACAATATCCCTACTATGATTCTCAAAACTTGTTTCTGAGCTTGCACCCTGCCTTGGGAAATTATTTTGTCTGTCTTTTTTTTTTCAACCTTCTCTTCTTGAACGAAACATGAGCTCATTCAGCCTGTGCCAAAGAAGGGGGACCCCATTCAAGCTTCCAACTACTGTCCCATTTCTTTAACCTCCATTCTTTCTGAGTTTCTTAACAAAAAAATTTCAAAACATCTCAATTCTTTAAATCTTATTTCTATCAACAAAAAGGCTTTCATTAATGCTCAACTGGTAATCTTCTTTCCCTTCTCTGACTCTTGGTCTTCTACTTTATTCGCTGGACATTTCAAAAGCTTTCGATAGGGTCTGGTACAGTCTTATTTCTAAACTTCCCTCTTTCAGAATCTATCCTTCTCTCTGATTTTCTTTCCAGTCATTCTATAGCTGCTGTTGTAGATAGCCACCATTCTTCCTTTAAATCTAATTAATAGTGGTGTACCTCAGTATTCTGTCCTATCCCAACACTCTTCCACTTTTCATTAATGATATTCTCTCTATTACTTCATTAACTATCCACTCCTATGCTGATAACTACACCCTTCAGTTTGAAAGGAGGCCCTCCTAGCAACAGTTAATAGACACTAGAATGGTGGTCTTAGAGCAATTAACCTCTGATCTTTCTTGCATTTCAAATTGAGGCAGAGAAAACTTAATTGTTTTCAATGCCACAAAAACTCAGTTCCTCCATATCTCTACTCAGCACAATCTTTCACATAACTTTAACATCTTTGAAAACACACAACTCAAGACTTCATCTGTCCTTAATATTCTTGGTATTTTTTCCTCTTATGATCTTTCTTGGAAGGATCACATTACTTCTCTTCCTAAACAAGCTTGTAAGAGGTTGGGTGTTCTGTTGCACCTTCATGATTTTTTTTTTATGCCAATCCAGTTACTCTCTCTTTATAGGGGTATTCTCCCCTGTATAGAGTATGCCTCACACATCTGGGGAGGTTCCACTCATGCAGTTCTCCTTGACAAGGTGGAGTCTATGGATTTTCATCTTAATTCTCTCCAATCTCTTTCTGCCCATAAAAATGTGGTGTCATACTCTATACTATCGCTAGTACAATAGACAGTGCTCTTCTGAACTCTCCCATTCATTGCATTTATTCCATTGAAAAGGGCTTGTGCAACACATATTTCAACAAAGTCTTCTTCTTTCTCTGTCCAACTGTATGACCCTAGACTTCACTGATATGCCTAATCTTATATGTACTCTATTGATAAAGTCTGGAACATACTCTCTTTATCTGTTTTCCCAACTTCCTTTTGACTTGCACACTTTCAATTGCTGTTGTATTGGGGCAGAGCATTTACCGATTAGGTTCTGGTATTGCCCCAACTATGATGGAAATTAGTAGGCCTCTCGTCTTTACCCACCTTTTACGGTGCTTTCCTCATACAGCGCTAAAATATTTTTCTGCGCTAGTCTCACTCTTACAGCAACCATGCACTGTACAGCTTTTAATCAACAAATTTCCCATGAAGCGTTCAGTTTGAATGCAGCATTCATAACACGCGCATCGCTCTCCACTTGACCGCAAAATTTAATACAGTAGTGTTACAATTGTGTTAATAAGCAATTATATTACGTATACATACCTTCACTGTATACCCATATAAACATGGCCCCCTAAGACTAGTGAAAAAAAAAGTCGGAAGTCACTTTCATGGGAAAAAAAGTTAGAAATGATTCACTTACATGACCAAGGCATTTCAAACACTGATATAGTCCGTAGGCTAGGCCTAGCTCGGCAAACAGTAAGCACAGTTACTAACTCTAAGGAAAAGATTTTGAAAGAAATTAAAAGTGCTACTCCAGTGAACACTAAAATAATAAGAAAACAGGACAATGTTATTGCTGAAATAGAGAAAGTGTTAGTGCTGTGGATCGAAGATCAAACGAGTCATAACATGCCATTAAGCCAAAGCCTAATTCAATCCAAGGCCCTAACTTTATTTAACTCAATTAATGCTTGCAAAGGGGACGAAGCTAAAGATGATAAGTTTGAAGCAAACAGGGGCTGGTTTATGCGGTTTAAAGAAAGAAGCCAGCTACACAATATTAAAGTGCAAGGTGAGGCAGCTAGTTCTGATATGGAAGCTGCAGAACGTTATCCAGCTGAGCTAGCTGAATTAATTGAAGAAGGAAGCTACAGCAAACAACAGATTTTCAATGTTGACAAACGGCCCTATTTTGGAAGAAGCTACCGGCTAGAATTTTCATAGCTAAAGAGGAAAAAACCATGCCAGGTTTCAAAGCTAGCAAGGATAGGCTGACTCTTTTGTTAAGAGCAAATGCAGCTGGTGACTGCAAATTAAAGAATGCTCATATACCATTCACAAAATCCTAGGGCCTTGAAGAAATATGCAAAAGTCAGCCTACCTGTTTATTATCAAGCAAACAAGAAAGCCTGGATGACTGCCGATCTTTTTACGAAGTGGTTCACTGAGTATTTTAAGCCTACTGTTTAGAACAAAAAATTCCCTTTAATATTCTGCTACTTAGCGATAATGCTCCTGGCCACCCAAGAGTTATAATGGAAATGTACAAGGAGATTAAAGTTATTTTTCTTCCTCCTAACACTACATCAATTCTGCAGCCCATGGACCAAGGAGTAATCTCGACTTTTAAAGCGTATTATTTATGCCGAACATTTGCAAAGGCTATTGCTGTACTTGATAGTGATGCCAATCCCAATGACACAAAAAAATAAACTGAAGGCCTTATGGAAAGGATTCAATATTTTAGATGCTATAAAGAACATTCATGATTCGTGGGATGAGGTCAAATCATCAACACTCAATGGAATTTGGAAAAAATTGATTCCAACCCTTATGGATGACTTTGAAGGCTTTGCAGTTGATACGTCTAATGTAACAACAGAGGTGGTAGATATGGCAAGAGAGTTAGAACTTGAAGTTGCTCCTGAAAATGTGACGGAATCGCTGGTATCTCACGATGAACCTTTAACAGATGAAGATTTACTTTTACTCGATGAGTAACGTAAATTATTTCTAGAGGCTGAATCTCTTGTTGTTGTTGACGATGATGACAACAAAATTATGGAAATGTCTACAAAGATTTAGAGCATTATGTAGGCCTACTGCATAAAGTTGTGAAAGGATTTGAATCAATTGACAATAACTTTGAGAGAAGTTCGAAAGTTGGCAAAAGATTGCTAAACGACATCACATGCTACACAAAATTCTTCGAGAGAGAAAGAGATGCTCAATGAAGCAAAC
>SEYY01010530.1:0-2500 GCA_009176605.1 Armadillidium nasatum
TTTTCTTTCGCACCGCACCGCACCGCACCAGGTTGCTGAAAATGCGTTGCGCACCGCACCGCACCGCACCAAAATGACCGCACCACGCACCGCACCGCACCGCACCCGGTGCGTCGGCCAACCCTAATATATATATATATATATATATATATTATATATATATATATATATATATATATATATATATATATATATATATTTTGCTAACTTGCCTTTAGTATTTTAAAAGACGAATTCCTTGTATTGGATCCTTCAAATTTTTTTAGTACGAACATAGTTAAAATAAAAAACAAAATGTTTGTTGCAATAAAACTTCCCCAAAGTTCTTTCGAAAATGGATGCAGAATTTTCAGCCAATTTGGAAATGGTTTAGGGATTGATCCTGTTATACGTATATATGCTTCGTTCACGCTATCTGAAATATCAAACTCATCAAATATTTGCTTATGCATTCCCACCGAATTTAAAATGATGTCACAATTTTGATTTTTAACTTCTTTGAAAAAACCCGTCCATGTTCCGTTAGGTAATTTCCGTCCGTATTTATCCACGTATTTTATATTATATTTAAAATTAAGTTTTTTCGAAATAATATCAAATGTTTCAAGGTGTGAACCTTTGCATGATTTTATTGTGTCAAAAGTATAGATGTAGGGATAGTTTATGGAACATTCAGCACATGCTTTTATTACTTTGCCTTTATATTCGTTAATTCTGTGATAAAATAAGGTTGAAATATTTCGAGGTTTCAACCAATATCCTAAATTAATTTTCCACTTGAAGGATTCATTTGAATATCTTTTGTAAGGATGCAGAGAATATGTTTCGAAAAGAGGAATTTGCCTTTTGAAAGACGGTTGAGCAATGAAAATGTGTTTCGATCTCTGAATGACTGAAACAGAAGCAGAATAGTTCAGTTCCATTTTTGAACTTAATGATAAGAGAAATAATTTATTAGGACGCCATTCATAGTTTTTAGAAAGGTTTGAAAAAAAATCAAATATCGCATTGATATCATGAAATGCAATAACGATATTAAATAATATTCCATTTATAAAGGATCGATCGAACCCAGATTTAAATTTTTGTAAAGATGATACAAGAATTTGAGACGTTTGATGAAACATTTCTTATAAGAAAGTCTAACCAATTTGCTTCATTTAAGAATCTTTCGTCTAATATTAAGAAAATATTTTCATTCTTCAAAGAATCTAAAAGAAGTTCGTACATGAATGTCTTTATATAAGTCTTATGATCCAAAGATATAGTCTCCAAAATTTGATTTTTTATTCTTGTGTGTTGAGGAATTTGGACCTTCCCAGAACTCGTAGTTGTGAAAATTAAAATGATTAGAAATTTAATTTCCATTGTCCTTCAGTTTTCTTTTTCTATTTCTTTTAATTAATAATCTGTGAAAAGAGGGAAAAGAAATAAAAATAAGATATAAACAGGTGAACATTAGGCTTAAAAATAATTAATAAATTCTCAATCTACTGACATATTTATTCATAAATCTATTTATATCAATAAAATTTAACTAATATTAATAATGTAATAAATTGTCATTTTGAATTTTTTATTTAAAATTTTTAAATTTATTCATTTAAAGTTTGGAGTAACACAACAATGAAAATATATCACTAAATAGTCGTTAAACAACACCAGTTAACAGAAAATAGCTTCTTTGTCTCTCTCTCTCTCTCTCTCTCTCTCTCTCTCTCTCTCTCTCTCTCTCTCTCTCTCTCTCTCTCTAACCAAAACGGTCAAATACTACATATAGATAAAAACTGAAAATTGGAATATGATGTTAAAAACCTTTATTAGCTCTTGATTTAAAGATATATATGGAAATGTAGCCTTTTAGCTCTTCAGTTAAAGATAAATTTCGAACATTTATCTAAAATCTTGAGCTTTCTGTATGTTTATTTTCCGTTTATGTCAACTTGTGATTCATATTTTGTCATATTCCACAATAGTCAGAAAGCATAGAGATATTTCACTTGTCATGACACCTTTCTTTATCTTTGTTTGGTGCAAAGAACTCTCCATGCTTGTCACTCACCCCATTATAATTGTTGGAAAAAATTCATGATAGGAAAGAAGAAATTGTATTTTTGAGTGGCATATAACAGTATTATAATATGCACTATACTCCGGATACAAGTAGGGGTTTGCAGCATGTACTTTTCCTTTCGCGTAGTGACTGTCGAATCCAAATGTAACTACTTTTCCTTTCGCTTGATTACTATTCGACGCTATCTTGTCGAAGAATATGTTTCGGAACGGATTCATTTTTCGCGAGTTTTCTAGCGGATTCGGATTCAGAAGAAGAGACGGAGTCGGAATCGGAATCAAATTTTTTTTATTATGGAGTGATCTAAATTAATAAAAGTATATATATATATATATATATATATATATATATATATATATATATATATATATATATATATATATATATATATATATATATATATATATATATATATTTACACATCAC
>SEYY01010530.1:7500-20353 GCA_009176605.1 Armadillidium nasatum
TAAAATTCTTATTTCATGCTACAAGTTAAGTCTTCAGTGGAGGTATATGGAAGTTTGAATTAAGTTTAAGCCTAAAATAAGGACATGACTGCGCATTAAGCTCAAGATATAAACAGAAGGCCGTCAGGGTCAAGTTTAGGCATAAAAAGTTTAAAACCTGCGAATTAGGCCTAAAATTCCTAAGGGTTAAGTTTAGGCCTTAACACTCTGTAAAACCTGTTCATTAGGCCTAAGATATAAACAGGTGACCATTAGGCTTAAAACAAAGTTTGACCTTGCATGGTTTCTGATAATTTCTCACTTAATTGCTTCTTTATATTATTATTGTAATCATAGAAAGAGTATCCTATTTCACGCATTAAAGTTTCTACCTATCTCTCACCCTCATAAATTCAGTCACACAAACTTCTTAGTTTTAATGTTTTCGCATTCAGCCTTTATTTTTAATTTTTATTTTTATTTTTATTCCTGGGAGTTGTTCAATTTCAAAAAAAAAGGTTTTTTACTTTTTGACCGATTACCCTGAAATTTGCAGTATATATTTATTTTCCCAGCTAAAAACAGTCGATTGCTGGCCGTTTTCATGAGTATATAATGGTTTGAAGATTATTTGGAGCCAAACTTCAAAAAATAGTGAATAGCGAGGCAAAACCATTGGTTGAAATGACCTGAAAATCTAACTGATAAATAAATATTTAAATAGTTAAATAGTTAAATAGTTAAATAAATAGTTAAATAGTTAAATAGTTAAAATTAAATAGTTAAATATTTCTATTTAGCTATTCGCTTAATCATTTTTAAATGATGCAATTTCGCTTGTTGTTTGTTTAATTTACAAGTAAAAATGTAGGAATATGATATGATTGGGAAATTAATCTATGTACTTTTGAATTTGTATAGGGAAAAATTTTGGGAGGAATGTCGCGAATAATCTCTAAATGGAATTGTGTAAATATTGAAGTTATAGTGTGACAGTTGTTTTTGGGAAATGTTTTTATTCTGATAAGTATTTTATGGGGATTTGGACATTTTCGGCTTTTTTTTTTTTTGTCGATTATTATATTCTGGAATAAAAGTTTTAATAAATTAAAAAAAATTAAAAATATATTGGAATCTCTCCATTATTGGGCGAGATTCGCATTTCCGAATTCTTGTCAAATTTCTGTAACTTTTATAGATTTTGAGATGCGTAACCCTTCAGTTTTTTCGATTTTAATTTCTTTTCTTGACCAAATTTGTCCAAATTTTCAAAAACTCTAATAAGAAGGATATAGCTAAAATTCGATCATGAGACATTATCTCTGAAAAACATGAAAGGTAATATGCAAAAATAAAAAAAAAAAAAAAAACTTTGAAAATTTTGAAAATTTTGAAATGTTTTTTGGTCAAATTTCAAAACATCATTACCGTTTCTTGAAGAATAGGAATCTAAAATGTTTCACAACAGAACTGTAAATATACCTTTCTTTTACAATTCCAGAAAATGTGGCCAACTTTGGTCAAAAATCAAATACGTTATAACCGAAACAGTGAAGGTGCCAAATTGGATTAAAAAGTATACCTTACTGTTTTGGATACAACTTTTTGTTTCTTGATCTATATTGCCCAAATTTTCTGGAACTGTAGAGGAAGGGTACCTCTAAAGTACGATCGTGACGCATTATATATATATATATATATATATATATATATATATATATATATATATATATATATATATATATATATATATATATATATATATATATATATATATATATATATATATATTTATAATATTATATATAAAAATATTCAAAAAAAATTTTATTTTTTTATTTTTTATTTTTTTTAGATATATAAAATGTCTCACGATCGAACTTTAGCTATACCATTCTTCAAGAGTTCTTGAAAATATGGACAAATTCGATCAGGAAAAAAAAGTAATGTCGAAAAAAAGTGAAGGGGTATGTATCTCAAAATCTATAAAAGTTACAGAAATTTGACAAGAATTCGGAAATCGCATCTCATCCAATAATGAAGAGATTCTACATTTCTTTTTTTGTACTTAATATAGTAAAAATTTTTTTATCCCAAAACACAATAATTGACAAAAAGAAATATCTGAACATTCTTAAGCCACTGAAAAGGTAAAATTTTACTTATTCATATGTTTATATGGATATTAGCCTGTATGTTTGTATTCATCCTAGGTCCTTAAGATGGTGTAAATGCTATCTTGGTAAATATTTTTGTAATATTTAAGTTTTCAAGATTCTGAAAAGCATAAGGTTTACTTATTTAGGAATGGGAATGTGTGTTGATAGTGAGTTGGATGAGCACCCTTCAAGAGGCAGAAATGTTGCTATCTTTTAAGTTTGTTCAAGGTGAAATAACATAGCAAGATTATTATTTTGCTGTAATTATACCTATATATCTAAAATATGTATGCATTTATACATCTCTGGAAAATTTGTTTCAAGCTTTGTGTTATGTGTTTTTAATATGAAAATCTCTATTTATGTGAATATGGGTGTTATTAATATGAAAATCCTCATAGCAAGTATAATGCATGTTCATTTTATGTCAAATATATGGATATTACCTAAAGACTCAGGAAAGAAACATTTGAATGTTTTAGAACGCTTTAAAAGGTGTATGTTTGAATGTTTTCGTTAATTGCTTGTGCGAGTTGAAGATACTTTATAAGGCACGCAATTGAGCATATTACGTTTGAAAAGGAATTTTAAACTTGACGAGATGTTGCTTACGAAGTGCGTAATTCACGTATTTTGTAATAACGCTTATGACTATGTAGCTTTGCATATGTGTATAAAGACCTATGTATGTGTCAATTATTTTTATTAAATACCTCAATATTTCGTTCAGTAAGTGTATTTTTATGCTTAATATAATAGCATAATAGTGAAAATTATTTAAAAGATAAATATAAAATAAAATATATTAAATATTTAAATTAAAGTAATATATATATATATATATATATATATATATATATATATATATATATATATATATATATATATATATATATATATATATATATATATATTAATAATTTTTCGTGAAATAAGAAATGCATTAACAATAAATTGTTATATAAAAGAAAAACTTTACAAAGATTTTTTAAAAGAAATAAAAAATAAAACTGAAAAATATCTTTAAAAATAAAAGTGTATTAAACAGTGAATATAAATTAAAAAAGATTTTATGAACTAGTAATATTTAATGTTATCATATATATATATATATATATATATATATATATATATATATATATATATATATATATATATATATACGCTCGCTCGCTAGTGAATTACTAACGTTATTAGTTTTGTGTAACATTGATACTGCTAATGTAATAAACATTTTATGATAAGTAGAATGAGGAATTTGGGATTCCAATGTTTAATATGTATAGACACTAATGTACGAGTGTTTTCATTGTTAACTTAAGAATGCCATGTAATGTTTTGGTTATACTGATTTAGTATCCTATAAATACCCTATTGATATCGGAAATTTTTATATTGATAAGAAAACGATGTCATGGAAAACGGAGTGAAAGTAAATTCAGTCTTTGATATGATTACGTTCGATAGAGAAACATCAGGACTGTAATGGGTTTTGACTCATAGCAAAGAATTGATAAATAGACAGAGAGATGAGCGTGTGTTTATGTCTGTGTTTGAGAGAAAATAGACTCTAAATGAAAACCAGTACTGAAGTTTGAAAAATTTAACTATCTCGAACTACCTCTATTACCACAACTGCTACTACAATGTTAATAATAATGATCAAATAAACTTAAACGTTGAGTAGGAAAAACACTAAGACAAAGAGGTTTGAAAGAGGGAGAGCTAGAAAATGAGCATGTATTTGTTTGTAAGAATATTCGTATTTATGGAGAGAAATAGGTATGAACTAAATTATAGAAATAATGAAAATATTATTACTGTTACCATAATAATAATAAATTATAATAATAAATTATAATTATAATAATAATAATATTAAACGAGACTGAAAAGCAAAGAGCGAGAAAATATAAGAAAAGTTACAATGTCAAACTAGTTTTAGTACTAATCTTAGGCCTAAAGGCCATCTGTTCCTATCTTACGAGTAACGCTCATGTGTTCAACAACTTTTTCGGCCTAAACTTAACAATAACGAACCATCTGTTCAAATTCTTAAACCTAATACCCTAGGTGTAACTAGTTTTTAGCCTTAAGCTTTATTGCCACATACCTTTACTGCAGAATTTACTTGAAAAATAAAATAAGTAAGAACCATAAGAAACTTAATAATAATAATAATAATAATAATAATAATAATAATAATAATAATAATAATAATAATAATAATAATAATAATAATAATAAAGGCATTGTGATGAGGTGAGATGCTAATTATATGTAATCTTTTTCAGGATTGGTATTAGCCTTCGTTCATCATTGTCAAGGAAAAGGGACTTAATAAATGGAATATAAATGAATCAAAGATTAGCATAACTTATATATTTAGATAATTTACATTAATGCAAGCAACAAGATTTATTTTCCATTTCGAAAAATTGTTGATATATTTTTCATATTTTCTATTTACATATAATTTATTTCCTTCCAGGATATTCTACTGCTAAAGCCTAGACGTAAGAAATTCAGCATTTTTTAAGGTAACTGCAGATCTCCCAATTAAATAATTTAATTCTTTTTGTAAAATTTTATGGGGGATACTGAACCAGGTTCATATTGATATAAAATTAGGATGTTGTTATAAAGACTCATGAGGTTCCTCGCAACAGATATCCATGTCTTCATCGACCCAAGTACGTAATGCTTTGGTATGATAGGAATTAGCAGATTATCCCAGTGGGCTACTATTTGTATAAATAATGGTATGGTATGGTATGGATAAATTTTTTCTTCTCGACTTCCTATGTTGAAAAGTAGCATCATGAAGAAAGAACAATCACTTTAATGGTTGGTTAGTTCTCGCCATATGAGAACAACGAAAGGCACTAATTGTATTTTATTCTTTAACCAACTATAGAGTTTACTGCACACGAATTGCAGCATATGTGCGATGACCAGGATTTGTTCAGATCGCTTATTTTACAAGTGAAATAATGGTAAAATTCTGCTGGTAGTTTCACGTTTCCGGAATGCAAAGGTTACTTCTCCCCACATAAAATTATCCAATATTAACACTTGCACATTGCATCTTCAAATTTAATTAGATCTTAAATAAAATAAAAATTAATTAGATATGACATATAACACGGGAAATTGCAGAGGACCCACACGATTTAGGTTGCTTTTTAAGCACAACAAAGGAAGTCATTCCAACAATACCGGCATCTTATATTATAATAATGTTCAATCAATGTTCAAAACTTAATTAGCTTTTGCAAAATTAGAATTTTTCACAAATTCATAACGGAAATTTCTATTTTTCATGAAATAAGAGCTAAGTGATGATTTTGAATAACAAGTTGTTTTTTTTTTAATATATATGTATATATCCCCTCCTGTGGGTAAAGGCCGGGGCCCTAACGAAATCCACCGAAGTTGGAAAAACTCTATTTTGGTCGATGGAGACCTACATGCTCAGATACAGATCGTTTGAAAGTATGAAGGTCAAAGGAAGTAGGGAAAATGAATAAAAGGAGTATTCCAGGCTTTACCAATTAATTACATGCAAGATTCAGCATAGCGATTAAGTTTGGGATCGGAGAGTTGGACAGAGAAAGATCAGCCTGTGTAGAAAAGCATGTCCCGAGAGCTTTTCTTAATGGAGGAAGTATGCGACGAAAAAATTCAAAAGAGCAGGTCCGTTGTAATAGCGATATTAGTGAGTAACGCAACAATTCACCGGCAGAGATTGGAGAGAGTTAGTAGGAGCAGAAGAGTTGAGGAGACGAAAAGCCATAGACATCACCTTTTCAAGTAGAGCTGTAAGAGTGGAAGCACCTCAGATGTGCGAAGCATACTACATACAGACGCGAAAAAGTCTCCAATAGAGAGAAAGCAACTAAAGTCGCGTGAAGTAATCTAAAGGCGACGCAGAACACAACCTTTTAGAAGCTTCTTTAGAAAAAGAAATAATGTGATCTATCCAAGAAAGATCACGAGAAAAAGATAAACCGAATATATTAAGAACAAATGAAGGTTTTAGTTCTGTGTTTTCGAAAAAGATAAAGTTATGTTGAAGATTCCGTCGAGAGAAATGGAAAAACTGAGTTTTTGAGGCATTGAAACAACCATGTTTTCTCTGCCCCAATTTGAAATAGGTGAAAGATCAGAGGTCAGTTGCTCCAAGGCTACCCGTCTCGAGTCTATTAACTGCTATTGGGAGAGACGTCTTTCAAACTGAAAGTACTAATGAAGTGTGAAATCATTAACAAATAAGTGGATAGGAGATAAAGTAATAGATAGGTCATTAATGAAAAATAGGAAAAGTGTTGGGGTTTGGATAGAACCCTGAGGGAGATCACAATTAATAAATTTAAAGGAAGAACGGTGGCCATCTACAACAGCTGCTATAAAACGAACGGAAAGGAAATTAGAGATATCATGGAGAGTAAAGATACCGAAAGAAGGAAGTTTAGAAATCAAAGTTTCGTGCCAGACTCTATTGAAGGCTTTCGATTTGTACAGCGCGACACCGAAATGCCGAAGAGCAGAGGACCAAGAGTCAGAGAGAAGGGAAAGGAGATCAACAATAGAGTTTCTTACGAAAGCCATACTGGCGATCAAAGATAAGATTAGAAGAATTTAGATGTTTTCAAATCTTCATGTTAAGGAGAAATTTGAAAACTTTAGAAGTCAAAGAAATGGGATGACAGTTAGAGGATTGAGAGGGATCCCCCTTCTTCAGCAAAGGCTGAATGAGCACACGTTTCCAGCAAGAAGGGAATGTCGAATTAGAAAGACAAAGACAAAATAGTTTACCAAGGCAGGGTGTAAGCTCGGAAGCACAAGTTTTCAAAACCATAGGAGGATTACCATCTGTACCGTGCGTCTTAGTATTAAGCTCAGAGAGCAGAAATCACATCTTTAGAAAAAAAATTATTTTTAGGCATAAATGTGTTGGAGGAGGAGGAATAGCTCCGGAATCCTTTAAAGTTGAATTAGAGGCAAAAGTCTGTGAGAAGAGTTCAGCTTTAGGAGTTAAAACAGCAGTTGAGCCTTCGGAAGATATTAAAATGGGAAAGTTTGAATTGATATTTTTGTCAAAATTAAAGCAGGGGCGAGAGGAAGAGGAACCAGAAAGGTTATTGCATTACGACGGAGAAATGTTTTTTGATATCTGAAAGAATAGATTTCACACGATTTCTGGATGAAATTTGTTGAATGAGTTTCAGGAGTTTAAAGACGACGGTAATCTCAGAAGGCAGCATTCCTGAGGCAGATAGAGCGAGAACAAGTACAGTTAAACCAAGGTACATTAGGTTTAGTAGAAGGGAAAGAAAATGGAACGTACGATGGAACGAATGATGAAGAGAAACACTTCTATTATGCGTTTATCACAGCACAACTAAGAATTGTCTATTTTAAAGTCGAAATGAAATTTGTCTTGATTAGTGATAAATAAAACATTATTTAACTAAGGAATTTTATGAAATGCATTCTAAAGAAATCTAATTCTGACGCTGACACAATTTTAAGAAAAAGGAATATTCTTGAATGAACAAAAACAAACAAACAAAAAGGAAAAAAATTTTTTTTAAAGAAAATATGAAAACTATATCACTAGGCTAAATAGTAACTACATCCTACAACCATATATGACTGTAAGCAAATCTGTGAATTTGTTAAGACATTATAATTTTATTGCTTGATCACCTAATTATAATATTAGATTGATACCATGATATTAGAATTTCACTGCATGATCAGTTAATATTCATTATTTAATTCAATGTGGTGGACTAGCAGTAAACTAAATACCGTCAATGAAATAATAATACTCAAATATGATAAGTTAAAGTTGGTCTTATTCTATCATTGAGGTTTTCCCACTTTCAAAAAAAAAAAAAAAAAAATTCCAGAGAAAACTAAGGTGTAAAAATTATCCTTGTTAACCTTGGATTTAACTTAGTCTATTTTTCCAAAGGAATGAGTCAAAGAATTAAAATTTATCAGAAATCAATAAAACTGCTTAAGTTGTTATTCTCCTGAATTCAATAATGAATGAGATATAATAACTTTTATAATGTAACTAATTTCAGTTATACGATCAAAAAGGCTCTAAATTTAACCATATAAAATATAAAATCAGACAAAAACCTTAAGTTGTGAAATTTATTTATTTATTTATATATTTTTGCAGTGTTTAAAATAACCGATTCAGTTGTTATACGTTTGCCGACGTTTGAAATAGTATCAAGTTCGTTTGTCGTTCTTGAAATATAACTTATAAACCATATTTCAAGCAGGGGCAAACCACCTTTATACGATTTTCAAACTTTGGCAAATCTGACAAGCGCTAATTTAAAGGAATAAGGGAGGGCCATTCCCCCCCCTCTGCAAGATTTTAAACCTCACAAGATTCTTCCACACTGGAATTTTTGTCATATCAGAGTTAAAACGAATTTATATATATATATATATATATATATATATATATATATATATATATATATATATATATATATATATATATATATATATATATATATATATATATATATATATATATATATATATGGGGAAAAGAAAAAAATCAATAATAGTGTCAACTTCGGTAGCCTCGGAGAAGCCCCGAGGGGCAGCTTCCAAAATTAGCCACTCATCCACCCCTTCCCCCTCAACCACTTGGGAGTTGGTGGCCTCCGGTGATGGGGTTAGGGCCACCAAGGCACATCTACCGGCTTGTCCAGATGCACGGTCTATTTTTTTCATTAATTTCGACAAATTTCACTTTCTGCACTCCAATTTCCACTTTGTTGTACATCACCTCTCTTCTTCTAGACCTCACTTCTTATTTTTGACCAAAATTCAGATGATTGAGCTTTCTGATAGCAAACCATATTCTTTTTCCTCCTACTGTCTCTATCCTCAATTTTCAGCCAAAGGCGGTTGCTGTGCATACGTGCCCAACGATTTCGTTTGTTCTCGTGTCTGTAATTTGCATTTTTCCGAATTTTCCACCTTATGGCTTAGGCTCTCTTTCCATTCTACGACTAAATTCATTTGTTCTGTTTATTTATCTCCTAATTCTACTAACTATTCTAAATTCTTCGACTATTTAAACTCCAAAATAGAGCACATTCTCTCTTCTTCTCCTTTCTCTAAAATCATTATATTAGGTGATTTCAATGTTCACCACCACCAATGGCTTTTTTCTAGTTCTCATGATACAGCTGGTGAACATGCCTTCCATTTCGCCATCCAAAACGATCTTGAGCAGTTGGTGCAGCTCCTTACTCGTATCCCTGATCGAGTAGATAAACCCAACATTCTAGACCTTTTCCTAACTTCTAATCCTTCTCCTTTTGCTGTTAAACTCTTTCCTCCTCTGGGTACATCTGATCACCTTCTAATCTCTGTATCCTCTTCGATCTCTTCAAGTCTTCCGCAGGAAAGACCCCCTTCTATTGAAAAAAACGTTTGTAGCACTTCGGTGCTGCAATCTGGTCAGACTGGCGGTCGACTCCGAAACTCATGCTACTTATATTTCATCCCAAAATCGTGCAAAATCTATCCCTCGTAACACTAAAAACTCATTTCTCCGTGGAAATGCAATAATCTTTCTGGTTTTACTGCTGTTTTACCCTCTTCCAAAGCTGAACTCTTCGTTTAAACTTTTGCCTCTAATTCAACCTTAGACGATTACGGGGCTTTTCCTCCTCCTTCAACCTCCTCTAACTCGATTATTCCTAAAATTAGAATTTCTTCTAAAAATGTCATATCTGCTCTCTCTGAGCTTAATACTAAGAAGGCGTATGGTCCCGATAGCATTCCTCCTGTTGTTCTCAAAACTTGTGCTTCCGAGCTTCCACCGTGCCTTAGTAAACTATTTCGTCTTTGTCTCTCAACTTCAACCTTCCTTTATTGCTGGAAACGCTCTCATTCAGCTTGTGCTGTAGAACGGGGGACCCCTCTCAACCCTCCAACTACTGTCCTATTTCTTTGACCTCCGTTCTCTCTAAAGTTTTCGAATCTATCCTTAACAGGAAGATTTGGAAACATCTCAATTCTTCTAATCTTATCTCTGATCGCCAGTATAACTTTCGTAAGAAACGCTCTATTGGTGATCTTCTTTCCCTTCTCTCTGACTCTTGGTCCTCCGCTCTTCGGCATTTCGGTGAATCTTTCGCTGTGGCGCAGGACATATCGAAAGCCTTCGATAGAGTCTGGCAAAGCTTTGATTTCTAAACTTCCCTCTTTCGGTATCTATCCTTCTCTCTACCTCAAAAACTCAAATCCTTCATCTCTTCACTCGACACAATCTTCCACACAACTATGATATCTTCGAAAACACACAACTCAAACCTTCATCTGTTCTTAATATTCTTGGTGTTTCTTTTTCTCTTGATCTTTCTTGGAAAGATCACATTACTTCTCTTTCTAAACAAGCTTCTAAGAGATTAGGTGTTCTGAGACGTCTTCATAATTACTTCACGCGACCCTAGTATGGAGTATGCTTCGCAAATTTAGTGTGGTTCCTCACATACAGTTCTCCTAGAGAAGGTGGAATCTAGGGCTTTTCGTCTCATCAATTCTGCCTGCTCTTACTAACTCTCTTCAATCTCTTTCTGTCCGTCGAATTGTTGCGTCACTCTCTCTTTACTATCGCTATTACAACAGACACTGCACTTCTGAACTCTCTCGTCGCATACCTCCTCCACTGAGAAGAGCTCTTGCGACACGCCTTTCTACACAATCTCATCCTTTCTTTGTCCAACTCTCCGACCCCAGACTTGACCGCTATGCTCAATCTTACATACACTCTACTGGTAAAGTAGAGTATATGTATATGTAGTTGTAGAGTAGCGTATCTGTTTTCCTAACTTCCTTTGACCTGCATACTTTTAAACGCCGTGTATCTGAATATATTGGTCTCTTTCGATCTAGATAAGATTTTTCCAACTCCGGTGGAATTTGGCAGGCCTCTGGCCTTTGCCCACCGGAGAAGATATATATATATATATATATATATATATATATATATATATATATATATATATATATATATATATATATATATATATATATATATATATATATATATATATATAGGGTGGTCGAAGAAATAAGAATTATTATCATTATTATTTAGATTCAATTTACGATCTAAAAACAATAATAATAATAATATAATAATAATTTTTTTTTTTTTTGTTTTTTTTTTTTTTTTTTTTTTTTTTTTTTTTTTTTTTTTTTTTTTTTTTTTTTTTTTTTTTTTTTAATTATTAAAATAATATAATATAGAAATTAACAAGTAATAAAAAAATTGCCATAAATATCAATATTAGTAATAAAAAAATAATAATAATAATATGATGAATAATAATACTAATGATGTGGTTTATAAAGATCAATATAATAATAATAGTTAATAATAAATAATAAATAAAACAATGTTGCTTCTCTTCATACACACACACACACACACATATTATAATAATATATTAATATATAATATATATATATATATATATATATAATATATAATATATATATATATATATATATATATATATATATATATATATATATTATATCGATCGAGCACTCGTATAGCAAACGAGAGGTCCAGGGTTCGAGGCCTGGCCGGAGCGAGAAATGTGATTTCTCCTTGCGCTTAGCTAATGACTATCGTTAAATGAGTACATCATATATAAATGGGAATATAGGCCTATATATATATATATATATATATATGTTTATATATATATAATATATATATAAATTATATTATAATATATATATATATATTATATATATATATTATAATATATATATAATATAATAAAAATAATATATATATATATATATATATATATAATATATATATATATAATATATATATATATATATATATTATATATATATATATATATATATATATA
The DNA here is from genome assembly GCA_009176605.1 of Armadillidium nasatum. Taxonomy (NCBI): domain Eukaryota; kingdom Metazoa; phylum Arthropoda; class Malacostraca; order Isopoda; family Armadillidiidae; genus Armadillidium; species Armadillidium nasatum. The sequence goes on from SEYY01010530.1 coordinate 19,583, forward strand.
TATATAACAAAAGACGAAATTCAATGCAGCCTCCAAAGCTGAGGTGCGGCATACAAAGAATCCCTCATCACTTGGGAGTTGGCGGCCTCCAATCATGGGGATAGTGGCGCCATCCATTGCCAATGGGGCAAGCAGGGCGAGAGCGTCCTGCTTGCCTCATTTCACGGTCTTTTATTTCATTAATTTCTGCAACATTCACAGGTCTTTTTTTTTTCTAATTTCCCCTTTGTCGAACACCATCCCTTTTCTAAACCTCATCTCTTTTTCCTAACCGAAACTCATATGCTTGCATGCGCTGACATCGAACCTTATTCTGTTACCTCCTACTGTCTCTATCCTCAATTTTAACACAAAGGCGGACGTTGTGCATATGTGCGCAACGATGTTGTTTGTTCTCGTATCTCTAATTTGGAGTCTTCTGAATTCTCTACTTTATGATAAAAACTCTACTACTAAATTTATTTGTTCCGTCTCTTTATCTCCTAACTTTACTGAATATAAAATATTCTTCGACTACTTAAAAATGCAAAATAGAGAACATTCTTTCTTCTTCTCCTTTCTCCGAAATCATCATTTTAGGTGATACCAATGTTCACTCGCGCCATTGGCTTTCTTCTACTTCACATGGTACAGATGGGGAACTTGCCTACGACTTTCTTTCCAGAATCTTAAACAGTTGGTGCGACTTACTACCCGTGTCCCTGACACTCTTGGTGATGAACCCAACGTCCTTAATCCTTTCTTAACCTTTTACCCTTCTTATGTTGTTAA
>SEYY01010531.1:0-7500 GCA_009176605.1 Armadillidium nasatum
ACACACACCCTCAACATTTCAAGATTTAAATAAAAATTATGAGAATTAACCGTTAAAGAATATGCGTTATTTTGTGTTAATAACGCATTGGTGATGAACGACAAAAATAACGCTTAAAACAGGTTTTAGAATTTATCGTTCATGTATTCTAATTGAGTGAATCACTTTTATAACAAAAGTGTAACTTTACGAGACCTAGTTCTTGTTAACTTGGGGTAAATATCTTCTAGTTGCTCATCAGGTGATTGGGGTGAGCGAGGTGAGCAATCTTTCCACATGTAACTGAGGCTGGGGTGTAGTTCCGATGAGGTTGCCCCACTAGGTGTCTTTTTAACTAATATAGATACAGGGTGATCAATATTTGGTCTGTTTGAATCTAATTGGTGAACAGAATCCATGCTGTGAGATTTTCTTTCATGAGTTAGTTCTTCGTCATATAGGTATTGATTGTGCTGTCTGTATCTCTGATGATGATGAGTTGTTGATCTTCTAGTTAAAGGCGGAAGAGCTCTATTCGTAAACCTATAATCCTTCATATCAATATTGCAACTGTTAACTTGGTGCAGTTTTGATTTTCTAGGTAAAGTATTTTCTGATACTTCACAGTCTCTATTAAAGTACCTCTGATCATTTTGTTGACGCAAATTTGATCTGTGGATTTTGGGATACGGTTCAAAACCGTCCTCTATTTTGTGGTCATCCTCAATAAAGGAATCGTCACTATCCCTTCTAAGTGGAAGCACAGGGGTTGACTCTTTAGGCTTAACGTGACTTCTTCTGGGCTTCTGGGCCGCTTCAATTGCGGCCTTCAATGAAGGGTCAAGTTCTATGACTATAGAATCGTGTATTGAATCCCTCTTAATATAAGAGACATAATCAGCAGCTCGTCTTTCCTTCCTTCGTTCTCCCCCATCTTCAACTCTCCCCCCTAAGTCTTTTGAACCTCGACTTTCAGTTTTCACTTCTAGGGGCGCGCTACCCCCTTGCGAGAACTCGATGAAGTCTTCCATTTCGCGCCAGTTCGTGGGTGACTTGACGCTTGGGGGCTTCGGCTCGGCAGGGGGGCGCCCCTTTTTTCATTTGTAAGCGTTACTGAATACCTCGAGACACTTTTGACCGCAGCAAAGACAGAAACAAAGAGCAAAAAAAAGAACGAACACAGAATGTACGAAGATGAGTTGCACGACAGTGAAGATGTAGACAGTTTTTGAGCACCTGTCAACAAAAAACAAATTAATATAATAATAATAATATAATAATAATAACAAATATAATAATATAACTAAATCTTCAATTCAAAAAAATTCAGAGAATTTAAAAGTTTAAAAAGTAATACTATACTAATAATCAATATAATATTATAATAATATATAATAATAATAATAATAAATAAAATGATAATATAATAATATTTATTAATAAATAATAATAATTTAATAGTCTATATGCTTTCGTGGTTTTATTTTTTGTTTTTTTTAAGGTCATCACTCAGTATGCTTTTCGAGGGTCACGGTCAACTGGTGAATACTTTCGCTATCTTATTGATTTATGGTCTTCTGCTCTTAGGAAAGTGGAAGTGTTGTTTGGTGATACTTGACATGTCGTAAGCTTTTTGACCGGGTATGCCATAAGTCACTACTTTCTCAGCTCCCTTCCTTTGGGTTTCGTCCTTCATCTATGTCTAGTTTTCTTTCAAATTGTTCATATTTGCACTTGTTAGGAATGGTAACTCTTACTCCTTTCCTTTTGATTGTGCTGGTCCTGGTCCTGAAGGTTCTGTTCTATCCATGACCTCCTCAGCTACACTTCAGACTCTATTCATTCTTGCCGATGACTCAACTCCCCGTTCCTTTACACATTTCAAATCTGATTCATTTGCAAGGTTTCTCAGCGACTTCAGGTTTCTGATTTTATTTTTGCAGATCTGGGTGACCTATCTCTGTTGGGTTACTTCAACCTTGTGAAATTTAACTCTTTAAAAACTCAACTTCTCCAAGTCTCCCTCTCTAAAACACCTCCCAACTTTTTTATCTCCTTCGACGGCTCTCCTGCGTGTGTAGCCTGTGAAAACCATAAGCATTCTTGATCTGAACATAAATAATAAACTGTCCTGGAAACCACATATCATAACGATTGCTGATATGGCTTCAAAGAAGCTGAGTGTTCTGTTCAAGTTGAGGGAATTTTTCTTTCTGAACATTTCTATTATAAAAAATGTTTATTCATCCCTGTATGGAGTACTGTTCTTACATTTGGGAGATTCGGTTCCATCTTTATTTTGAATTGCGTTAAGTCCAAGGCTAAAAGACTAATAAACTGTCCCTACTTTCAAACTCCCTTGATCCTGTATATCTGCGACGTGACGTTGGTGTACTCTCTTTTCTACAGATACTACAACGGTACTTGCTCGAGTGAGTTGGTCTCTCGCATGAGCCACCCTTGTGTCTACCTCATATCAAAAGAATTCACATGAATTTTGTGTGAATATTTGAAACTTCAGATTTCCTCATTGTCGTGCCTCTTTCTTTTCAGCCACCTCTGTTCTGTTGAATTCCCTATCATTATCGTTTTTCGTTTTATATTCCTCTCTTTAAGGCCTCCATCTGCTCCCATCTGAAAAACTACGTTACGCTTGGTCTTGGATGGGTTTTTCTTTTGTATTTCATATTTCTTTCATACATTCAAAAACTTTATAAAGAGAGATGAAAATTATAAATTATTTTTATATAAAAATTAATTTTCATATTATTTAATTCAGTATTAATGAAAGTGTCATTTTCAAAATATCTAAAGAAATACAACAAAAAGGTTAATTTTCTTAAAATATCTGAAAAACAATTACTAATTTCAACACTGATATGTCCTTTGAGCCCCCGACGTAATACGAGTATTAATTAAATTTTACAATTACTTATGGTAATAAAATAATTTAAATAGTAATAATAACAACAGTAATAAGTTTCTTTATTTCTAATATCTAAATTTCTCAATTCTTAATTGCTAAGAATAATTCAAATAATAATAATAATAATAATAATAATAATAATAATATATATAATAATAATAATAATAATAATAAATAATAATTTAATAATAATAATAATATAATAATATATAATAATATAATAAATAATACATAATAATAATAATAATAAAATAATATAATAATAACATATATAATAATATATAATATAATAATAATAATAATAATAATAATAATAATAATAATAATAATAATAATAATAATAATAATAATAATAATAATAATAATAATAATAATAATAATGATAATAATAATCTTACCATCCATTAGGCTGCCACAGAGATTCCACAAAGTTTGGCGGATAGATTTTGACTACCCAATAATTACCCAGACCAAACCAGACGAGGAGGAAGAGTGTGAGGGAGATGTCGGTGGCTTTGTAACTGGTGGAACTAAAAATCTCTTCAATTCCGTCTTCGGCGAACGCGTCGTCAATATGCTCGTATCTTCTCGACCGTATCTTTGTGTAATAATAATAATAATAATAATAATAATAATAATAATAATAATAATAATAATAATAATGAGGAAAGATGATGATGAAATAAAATAATAATAATAATAATAATAATAATAATAATATAATAATAATAATAATAATAATAATAATAATAATAATATAATAATAATAATAATAATAATAAAATATAATATAATAATAATAATAATAATATATATAATAATAATATAATAATAATAATATAATAATAATAATTAATAATAATAATAATAATAATAATAATAAAAATAATAATAATAATGAAATTAAATTTTGATTAAAAGATATTATTATTTATTATTATTATTATTATTATTATTATTATATTATTATTATTATTATTATTTATATCATTATGATTATTCTAAAAAGACCAAAAAACTTTGAGGAGCAGGGAAGTAAATGGATATTTGTCTCAAAGGACATTCATCTATATATAAATATATATATATATAATAAAAATAATAATATATATAATAATATATAAAAATATATAATAATAATAATAATAATAATATAATATAATAATAATAATAATAAAAAAAAAATGATGATGATGAAAAAAGAAAAAAAAAAAAAAAAAAAAAAATAATAATAATAATAATAATATAATAATAATAATAATAATAATAATAATAATATAATAATAGAAAAACTTATAAAAGAGTATTGGCTTTTAATTATTATTATATATTATTATATAAAGTAATAATAATATTTTGTAAATTAATGATACAGATAATATTGCCTTTGTTAACGTAATTAAACCTTATTCTTACTACTACTACTGCTATTATAATAAATGATAATAATAATAATAATAATAATAATAATAATAAATAATAATAATAATTGTATATGAATAATTTTTAATAATCTAAACAACGGAAGGATTATTTGTAGCATTAAGTTGTACTGTAATATTATTATTCCTATTACTATTATTATTAATTATTATTTTTATTATTATTATTATTATTATTATTATTATTATTATTATTATTATTATTATTATTATTATTATTATTATTATTATTATTATTATCATTATTATTATTATTATTATTATTATTATTATTATTATTATTATTATTATTATTATTATTATTATTATTTTTATTATTTTAAAATTTTTTTTTTTTTTTTTTATTTTTTGACCGATTGGCTGAAATTTTCAGTGTATATAGCTTTTTTCCCGTGAAAAAAGCTTCATTTTTGTGTTTTTATGAGTCTATAAGGTTTCATAGGTATTAGTGGTCATAACTCAAAAAAAAAAAAAAAAATAGCGGGAAAAAATATTTTTCCACATGAGATGAAAATTGGCCTAACAATCTTAGCCCCAATCTCTTTAATTCCTGGAAGCGATTTTTTGTATCAAGTTCAAAAATGAGGTTAATCAGTCAAATTTTTTTGAAAAATTGTTATCCTTTCGGAGAAAAAAATTATTTAAAAAATCCTGATCGAAATTTGATTAAATTTAGATATTGTTTAGAGGAGGTTCTACAATTTTTTAGAGCATTTATTAAATGCTATTTGTTTGAAGGAAGTATAGCCTCTCAAATTTTTGAAAATTTTTGAAATTTGGTCAAAAATTTTTTTTTGAGAGGTATATCTCGAAAAAACAAATCAGATCGAATAAAGTATAGAGAGAAATTTGTAGAACCATCACTCTTCTATAAGTTTGTTAAATCTTATATACGTAGTAGTTATACTTTTTTTAAAAAAAATATTTTTCCACGGAAAGATGGATTTTTTTTTTCAAAACATAATTTTTCCGATAGTGAGTCAGTCTTGGCTAATATTTTTTTGTATAACTCTGATAGCAAAAGTTTTTAAAAAGTTTTTGTAGCCAATGGAATTAGGAACATACCCTCCAAATTTCAGACCAAAAATTTTTTTATGTGGCTTCACCATAGATTTGAATTTGAAAAAACATTCCGAAATAACTGCTAAATCTTACCGCTCGAAAAAACGTTAGGAATCGAGTTTTCTCGTCGGGAAAAAAGCTATATATACTGAAATTTTCAGGAGAATCGGATGAAAAAAATTTTTTTTTTTAAAACTAGACCCTGCTCATTTTAAATCGAACCCTCCCCTTATTACAATAAATTTCGGAATATAAAATAAAAGATTTGATAACGAGTAAATAACAAGATGTAAATTCTAGTACAAGTACAGAACACTAGTTTAAGGGTATTATAAAATACTAGTATAAATTCAAATACTTCGCACTAATACAAAGGACTAGTCTAAATAGTGTACTAGGACCTAATCTAAACGTGTTTAACACACACGAATTTAAGTACAAGGTACTAGCTTTATTGCAAATACAAGACACTATTTTGAGTATGAATTCAAGGTACTAGTTTAAAGTAAAAGTAGAGGATACTAGTTAAAATAAGATTACAAAGTAAAGTTTTATTCAGAGAACTGATTACTAGTTGACGTAAAGGTACTAGTTTAATCACAAGTGCAAGACACCAGTTTTAGTACAAGTATTAAGGTGCTAGTTTGAGTAGAAGCACAAGGGATAAATTTAAATTCAGGATGCTAGGTTAAATACGAGTTCTAGTTTACTTTCAAATTACTAGTTCAAACACAAACCCTAGTTTAAGTTCAAGTACAAGGCAGTAGTTAATGAACGAACACAAGGACTTAGAGTGCAGATACAAGTCACTAGTTTAAGTACTATAATATTTCAAGTATCCCAGACAAGTACAAGGCGTAACTTTAGTTCAAATACAGACAAGCACTAGGTACTAGTTTAAGTACAAGCAATATTTTAGGTACAAGATCTAATACATTTACATGATACTTAAGTCCAAACAATAGTTCAAGTACCAGGCACTATTTTAAGTTCAATTTTGATTACTTACCGATAACAATCATTATAAAAGGGACTAGAAGTGCCATAAATAGAATAACGGTCATTCCAACTGAAATATATTATATATATATATATATATATATATATATAATATATATATATATATATATATATATATATATATATATATATATATATATATATATATATATATATATATATATATATATATATATATATATATTATATATATATATATATATATATATATATATATATATATATATATATATATATATATATATATATATATATATATATATATATATATAGAGAGAGAGAGAGAGAGAGAGAGAGAGAGAGAGAAAAAAAAATAATGTCTGTTATTGGACTCGAACCAAGAACCTTTAAGATGATAAGTCTAGCGCGCTAACCACTTTCCTACGACAGTACAAATGGATATTGCCTTGGAACTTGCTCATGATTTACATTCACAATTTGGTCTTGACGTCGTGAATGTAAATCATGAGCAAGTTCTAAGGCAATTTCCTTTTGTACTGCCGTAGCATAGTGGTTAGCGCGCTAGACTTACCCTCTTAAAGGTTGTTGGTTCGAGTTCAATAGCCGACATTATTTTCTATATAGAAATAGTCTGTGAGAGGTTATAACAGACTTTAAAATCTGTATATATATATAATATATATATATATATATATATATATATATATATATATATAATATATAATATATATATATATATATATATATATATATATATATATATATATATATATATATATATATTATGGAATACTTATCGTACTAATTAGAAACTACCAGTTTTCCTTTGAAATTTCTAAATAGAACTTTCTTAATAAGAAGTCCTTATCTGGATACACACACACATACACATACAACGCACAACACACACACATATATATATTATATATATATATATATATATATATATATATATATATATATATATATATATATATATATATATATATATATATATATATATATATATATATATATATATATATATATATATATATATATATATATATATATATATATATATATATATATATATATATATATATATATATATATATATATATATATATA